>CAWUFW010001498.1:1800000-2022500 GCA_963921515.1 Calotriton arnoldi
CCATAGGTACCCCCCAAGTGCAGCCCCCCACCCCCTGGGGGCCCGCTACGGGCCCCCAAAGCAATACCCCACCAGCGGTGCTGGGACCGTCTGCTAGCGGTGCGGCGGTCCCGCACTGCCAATTAGGATGCGACCGCCACCCTGGCGGTCGCATTCAGCATCTCTGACATTGTGGCGGGTGCTGCTGTAAGCAGCACCTGCCGCAATGCCAAAGAGGCATGTTGTGCATTGCCATGCACAACGTGGCAGGCACCGCGCGGTGCCTGCCACCTTGTGCATGGCAAAGTTGGTACCCCCCAAGTGCAGCCCCTCAGCCCCCGGGGGCCCGCTACGGGACCCCAAAGCAATACCCCACCAGCCTTTTCATGGCGGCGAGCCGCCATGGAAAGGCCCGTGAAACCCAGCATCATAATATGGATGGCGGTGCCTTCTGGGCACCGCCACCATATTATGCCCCTGCTCCGCCCGGCCGGCAATCGGAATGATTGCCGACCGGCGGAAAAGCGGCGGACGCGCTTTGCGTCCGCCGCGATACCCCTCGCCATAATAATATGGCGGGGGGTAAATTTAGTTGGGATAACGCGCGGATCGCCACCGCCGAGCCGGCGGTGGCGATCTGCACACCATCCTAATGATCCCCTAAGTCTGGGAAGGTGCTGGACACTAAACATAATTAATTTACTATTCCCTCTCCAGTTAGTATTAAATCAGGGTAGGTGCTGGACACTAAACTTAATTAATTTACTATTCCCACTCCAATTATTATTAAGTCACAGAAGATGCTGGACACTAAACATATATAAATTACTTTTCCCAATCCAATTAATATAATAAAACAAACTATACAATACATAAAACCTATAACAATATAACTATAACTATAACTATAACAATTTATGAAACTATATAATTTCATTACTCAAATATTTTTAAGCATATAACATTAATAAAATAATATTCTAAATATTATTAAATATAATATTAAATATTCCAAAATACTATATATCACATATAAATTATATTTTTTCTAATTACTATACATATTACTTAATTTTTTATTCAATCTTTCAACAAATTAATTAATAATTTTTATTTTTAAACTCTTAATAAATATTAAATAATATCTAATATTTATAACATATAATTAAAAAACAAAAAATATTATCTTTTAATTATTAAATAACATACATTTAAATATAAATATTAATAAATAATAATACATCTTTTTTATACTTTAATAAAAATTTCCAGTATTAACACATTATATTATATTTTTATTTTAAATTATATTTTAATAAACAATAATTTAATTTAATTATTATTTTCAATTTTACATTAATTATAAAAAAATGCAAACATTTAATCTAAAATATTTAAAAAAAGAATTAAAACAAAATATTATTCCATTATTTAAATTATATTTAATTTTTTCAATTTTTAATTTAAAAAAAAAAAAACATTCACCACCCTTATACACTAAAACACAACATTCTGCTCCTAAAACAAAAATTTAAAATTTGAATTTAAAATTTTTGATTTTATTAAATGTTTAAATCAATTTTTTTAAAACACTCCCCACCCTTATCCCTTATAAACCCAAAATCCCACTCCTAAAACAAAAATTTCTAATTTTAAATTAAAAATTTCAAATTTATTAAACTTTATAAAAAAATATTTTAAAACACTCCCCACCCTTATCCCCTATAAACCCAACATCCCGCTCCTAAAACAATAATTTCTAATTTAAATATAATTTTTTTGAAATTATTAAAATTTTAAATCAATTATTTTAAAACACTCCCCACCCTTATCCCCTATAAACCCAACATCCTGCTCCTAAAAAAATAAATTCTAATTTAAATTTAAAAATGTCAAAATTATTAAAATTTTAAATCAATTATTTTAAAACACTCTCCACCCTTTATCCCCTATAAACCCAACATCCAACTCCTAAAAAATAAAATAAAAATGTATTTTTTATAACATTAAATAAATAATATTATACCTAAAACAAACATAAAACATATTAAAAAAAGTACAATAACGATATTTTGACATAACGATATTATTACAGTCGACATTTAAAAATTCGAAATTTTTTACAACGCTAAAAATCGATATTTTTAACATCGATATACATAACATCGATATTTAATACTATCGATATACTAAACCCGATATTAATGTATGTCGATATCAAAAAGTCGATATTGTGTCCACTTACCAGCTCCTCATGTTTACATAAATAAACTTTGGTAAAACCAACTCCTCGAGCCTGGCGTTCCTTGCTTAACGCCATTCTCTGAAGGACAGTCAAGCCTACAGTGTCTTCTACCTTCCTGCCCCGACTCTGCCCCTGTAACTTAATTAATTGACTAATCCCACTCCAGTTAATATTTAGGGGCCGATTCCGATCTCGGCCGGTAGGGCACTGAATCGGATTCGGCTTTACCGGATCCGAGTCGGACGCCCTGTTCCCGACCGATTCGAACACCCGTCCGCGCGAGCAAGTACGATGCGAGCGTACGCAAAATCCCCGACCGACTCGTTCCCGACTCCGAACCGCTCCGACCGACTCGTACGGACTCGACTTGCCCCATGCAATGGAGACGTTCCCCGACCGGGAAAGTACGATGCGCGCCTCGAACAGTCCGAACGACTCGCGCCGTCCGGCTCGAAAGAGCAGTCGGAGCCGGACTTCGGGGGTCCCAGTCGGACCCCCCTGTACGCCTAGCCGCGCGAGTCGCACACAGGGGGGACCCATGGGTCCCCCCTACACATGCATGTACGGAGCGAGTCGCACTGACGCGTACCCGCTACAGGGGGCGCCCCTGTTTGCGACGCACCCATTGAGTCAATGGGAGCCCGTGTATGCATCGTACGACCGGCTCCCATTGACTCGTTCGGTCGGACTGCTAGAGTCCGGTTCGGTCGGAAATCTCTCCGAATCCGACTCGGTCGGAGAGATTTCTGGCCCGAATCGGAATCGGCCCCTAAGTCAGAGAATGTGCTGGACACTAAACTTAATTAATTTACTATTCCCACTCCAGTTTAAGGGCCGATTCCGATCTCGGCCGGTAGGGCACCTAACAGTATTCGTCCGGAAAAAAACCCAGCCGAATGCGTGTTTCCCGACCGATTCGTACACCCGTCCGGACGAACAAGTACGATGCGTATAACAACCCATTTCCCGAGCGAGCCGTACTCACCCAATCCAGCTCCTGTTCCCCGCCCGAGCCGGATCCGTAAACGCCGAATCGAGTCGCACGGAACCAAATACACAGCACCTTCCGGCCGGACTAGTACGATGCGCGCTCCGTACGCGCCGAACCAGTCGCTACGTCCGGCACGTTTCAGCATCCGGGAGAGCCGCACATAAGCTCCGTTTCGCACCACAAGACGATCCACGGCTATGAGATGAACAAGCCAGCGACGAGTACGACTCGAAGACACGAGAAACCCAAACAAGACGAACCAACCATGAATCCCATCGCGCAGGTCCTACCTATACTCTACATCTATTACCGGGACCGGTACGGACGCGTACGGCGCAGACGGTAAGTCAAACACCAACAATACAAACAAACTACACGTACCCAAAATATGTCACACACACATAGGGAGGCACAAATGACGTACACTAGCAACAGCACAACCATAGGGGTAGGATGGGCATCACCAATGCCATACACACCCATAGGGGGCTGGATGCCTACCACTACCACCACCCCTACTCAGGGGGGCTGGATGCCTGCCACTACCACCACCCCTACTCAGGGGGGATGGATGCCTACCACTACCACCACCCCTACTCATGGGGGCCTGGATGCCTGTCACTACTACCATCCCCACCCATAGGGGGATGGATGCCTACCACTACCACCACCCCTACTCAGGGGGGGCTGGATGCCTACCACTACCACCACCCCTACTCAGGGGGTGCTGGATGCCTACCACTACCACCACCCCTACTCATGGGGGCCTGGATGCCTGTCACTACTACCATCCCCACCCATAGGGGGATGGATGCCTACCACTACCACCACCCCTACTCAGGGGGGGCTGGATGCCTGCCACAACTACCACCCCTACTCATGGGGGCCTGGATGCCTGCCACTACCACCACCCCTACTCAGGGGGGGCTGGATGCCTGCCACTACCACCCCTACTCAGGGGGGGCTGGATGCCTACCACTACCACCACCCCTACTCAGGGGGGGCTGGATGCCTGTCAATACCACCACCCCTACTCATGGGGGCCTGGATGCCTGTCACTACTACCATCCCCACCCATAGGGGGCTGGATGCCTACCACTAACACCACCCCTTCTCATGGGGGCCTGGATGCCTATCACTACCACCACCCCTACTCAGGGGCGGCTGGATGCCTACCACTACCACCACCCCTACTCAGGGGGGGCTGGATGCCTGTCACTACCACCACCCCTACTCATGGGGGCCTGGATGCCTGTCACTAATACCATCCCCACCCATAGGGGGCTGGATGCCTACCACTACCACCACCCCTACGCATGGGGGCCTGGATGCCTATCACTACCACCACCCCTACTCAGGGGGGGCTGGATGCCTACCACTACCACCACCCCTACTCAGGGGGGGCTGGATGCCTGTCACTACCACCACCCCTACTCAGGGGGGGCTGGATGCCTGCCACTACCACCACCCCTACTCATGGGGGCCAGGATGCCTGCCACTACCACCACCCCTACTCAGGGGGGGCTAGATGCCTACCACCACCCCTACTCAGGGGGGGATGGATGCCTACCACTACCACCACCCCTACTCAGGGGGTGCTGGATGCCTACCACTACCACCACCCCTACTCATGGGGGCCTGGATGCCTGTCACTACTACCATTCCCACTCATAGGGGGATGGATGCCTACCACTACCACCACCCCTACTCAGGGGGGGCTGGATGCCTGCCACTACCACCACCCCTACTCATGGGGGGATGGATGCCTACCACTACCACCACCCCTACTCAGGGGGGGCTGGATGCCTTTCACTACCACTACCCCTACTCAGGGGGGGCTGGATGCCTGCCACTACCACCACCCCTAATCAGGGGGGGCTGGATGCCTGCCACTACCACCACCCCTACTCATGGGGGCCTGGATGCCTGCCACTACCACCACCCCTAATCAGGGGGGGCTGGATGCCTGCCATTACCACCACACCTACTCAGGGGGGACTGGATGCCTGCCACTACTACCACCCCTACTCATGGGGGCCTGGATGCCTGTCACTACTACCATCCCCACCCATAGGGGGTTGGATGCCTACCACTACCACCACCGCTACTCATGGGGGCCTGGATGCCTATCACTACTACCATCCCCACCCATAGGGGGATGGATGCCTACCACTACCACCACCCCTACTCAGGGGGTCTGGATGCCTACCACTACCACCGCCCCTACTCATGGGGGCCTGGATGCCTGTCACTACTATCATCCCCACCCATAGGGGGATGGATGCCTACCACTACCACCACCCCAACTCAGGGGGGGCTGGATGCCTGCCACTACCACCACCCCTACTCATGGGGGCCTGGATGCCTGCCACTACCACCACCCCTACTCATGGGGGCCTGGATGCCTGCCACTACCACCACCCCTACTCAGGGGGGGCTGGATGCCTCCCACTACCACCACCCCTACTCAGGGGGGGCTGGATGCCTACCACTACCACCACCCCTACTCAGGGGGTGCTGGATGCCTACCACTATCACCACCCCTACTCATGGGGGCCTGGATGCCTGTCACTACTACCATCCCCACCCATAGGGGGATGGATGCCTACCACTACCACCACCCCTACTCAGGGGGGGCTGGATGCCTGCCACTACCACCACCCCTACTCATGGGGGCCTGGATGCCTGCCACTACCACCACCCCTACTCAGGGGGGGCTGGATGCCTGCCACTACCACCACCTCTACACAGGGGGGCTGGATGCCTACCACTACCACCACCCCTACTCAGGGGGTGCTGGATGCCTACCACTACCAACACCCCTACTCATGGGTGCCTGGATGCCTGTCACTACTACCATCCCCACCCATAGGGGGATGGATGCCTACCACTACCACCACCCCAACTCAGGGGGGCTGGATGCCTGCCACTACCACCACCCCTACTCATGGGGGCCTGGATGCCTGCCACTACCACCACCCCTACTCAGGGGGGGCTGGATGCCTGCCACTACCACCACCCCTACTCATGGGGGCCTGGATGCCTGTCACTACTACCATCCCCACCCATAGGGGGCTGGATGCCTACCACTACCACCACCACTACTCATGGGGGCCTGGATGCCTATCACTACTACCATCCCCACCCATAGGGGGATGGATGCCTACCACTACCACCACCCCTACTCAGGGGGGGCTGGATGCCTACCACTACCACCACCCCTACTCATGGGGGCCTGGATGCCTGTCACTACTACCATCCCCACCCATAGGGGGATGGATGCCTGTCACTAATACCATCCCCACCCATAGGGGGCTGGATGCCTGCCACTACCACCACCCCTACTCATGGGGGCCTGGATGCCTACCACTACCACCACCCCTACTCAGGGGGGGCTGGATGCCTGCCACTACCACCACCCCTACTCAGGGGGGGCTGGATGCCTGTCACTACCACCACCCCTACTCGGGGGGGCTGGATGCCTGTCACTACCACCACCCCTACTCATGGGGGCCTGGATGCCTGTCACTACTACCATCACCACCCATAGGGGGCTGGATGCCTACCACTACCACCACCCCTACTCATGGAGGCCTGGATGCCTATCACTACCACCACCCCTACTCAGGGGGGGCTGGATGCCTACCACTACCACCACCCCTACTCAGGGGGGGCTGGATGCCTGCCACTATGACCACCCCTACTCAGGGGGGATGGATGCCTACCACTACCACCACCCCTCCTCTGGGGGGGCTGGATGCCTGCCACTACCACCACCCCTACTCAGGGGGGGCTGGATGCCTACCACTACCACCACCCCTACTCAGGTGGGGCTGGATGCCTGCCACTACCACCACCCCTACTCATGGGGGCCTGGATGCCTGCCACTACCACCACCCCTACTCAGGGGGGCTGGATGCCTGCCACTACCACCACCCCTACTCATAGGACGGGTAATGCATGACACAACCAGCATACTCCCACATAAGGAATGACAGAAAATTACATCCCCCCCAATGTTCCCTCTAATTTTTTTCCTCTGTGTGCGGCAGTGTAAGGTCTCTGTGCGCTGCAGCCAAGGTTATGTGCGCCAGGAACCAGACCACGCGTGTGGGTGCAGCGTCTAAAGAAAGGGGCGCGGCCAACATTAAAGTGAAAGTGCGTATGGGGCACTTTTACACAAAGTGTATTAAAAAGAAAGAAAGAAAGAAAGCTTTTGTAGCACGGCCGCTAAAGTGAAAGTGGTCACGCTGTGAATTAAATAAATAAATAAGGCCCTCAGAGCACTGTATCTAATATGACCCCCAGGGACGGTTCCTTTTAAAGGCCAGAGGAGCGTAGCCCCACCCGCGGCGACTCTCCCCCACCCTTTAGACCATACCATTGTTACTACTTTATAATTATCATAGGCTGCTGGTGATGTTGTTGCTGCCCCTAGTAGGAAGCAGACGTATCTGGAGAAGTACTCTTACTACCCCCTCTACTGTGACCTCCGAAAGGACCTCCTAGGAGTGGATGTCTGAAGGACACTCATACCCATAGCTATGTCCGTGTCTTTCTTACGCTTTTCAAACATCTGGTCTACCTGCGGTCCAAAGAGGTGTTTGCGGTCAAATGGCAGGTTCAACAGATGCTACTGTACCTCTGACTTAAAGCCAGAGACACAGAGCCAGGCGTGACATCTGACCAGGATGCTGGTGCTAACTCTGCTGGTGCTAACTCCCCTGGCCCTAGTGTCAGCCATGTCTAGAGCCCTTTCAGACTGTGGCATTCAAAAAGGTTTTGGTTTGTTGTTGCCAACTATGGCCTGAAGGCAGTGGTGGTCTGACAGGTTGTTGTTGAATCTCTGGTTTGATACCCAACCTCGGGGCGGTGCTCTGCCTAGCCATGTTGTCGCTGCATGGCAGTGGGTTGTGTGTGGGTGCTGACCATACTTGCAGTCTAAGTCTTCCTCAACTCTGTTGCTTCAGGGTCTTGTTCCCCCTCAGTTTTGGAGTGTGAGCTTGCCTCTGAACTGAACTGGACCAGCCGGAAAGAAACAATCCAACAATAGAGCTGGTGCCCATGTGACCTGCCAACTAAGAGAGGAGTCACTATACCTCATGACTCGAACTGCTTCTTCGAAGAAAAAATAGTTGCAAATGTCTGAGCCCAACACTAGATAGCAGGAGTATGCAGTGCATGTGTATTTACAGCCACACATACTACAAACAAAACTCTCCTAACAGTCACAATGCTTTTTCAATGTTTTTTTGCCTCGTCGCATAAATGCAATTCCTTTTATATGTTATGGTAGGGTTTATTTGTAGAGTTATCATACAAAGATGCTTCTTGGTTTTGGAAGACAGCTATAAAACCAGTGCCTGAGAAATAAAGCCCGGAAGATAATTATTAAAAATCTGGGTTTTCAGTTAGTGTCTAAAACAGTAGGTTTGTTTCTGCCTGCAAACCAAACTCAAAGAAGAGAGTTCCTCAGTTTGGCTGCTTCTGTACAAACAGCATGGTCTCCATAAGTGGCTGTTCTGGTTTTAGCGCTGACAAGCATCAATTGGTTGAGGGAGCATGGCTGTTGACAGAAGTAGCATTTATTGGCCAGAAAATATTGAATTCTGAGGTGTATCTTGGTTTTCTTTAAATGCTTTCGTTTTAAAATAAAAATGTCATGGCATAAACCATATTTGGAGAGTAAAACATAGTTTGCGCCATTTACAGTACAATGATATGAAATCATTTGTAGTGTACAACAGCTTAAACAACTGCAGTTGTGTAAGCTTCATTATGATTTTATCTCTTTTTTTAAAACTCCCCTAAGTGTCAATACACATAGCTATTGACCTAACACACATGACTGACAGTAGTGACAATCATTCAAAAGAAAATCTGATTTCTGTATCCTTCCATATTTAAACATAAATACAGACTGAAAAATAGATTGTTTTCTGTCTGCATGTATCTGTAAAAAAAATCAGTTGAAAAATTAGTAAAAACAGAGAACTGGGAGCCTTAATCATGACCCGCTCGAAGTTTCGCTTCTCGTGAGTCAAGACCCTTGCCCGCACCTAACCATGGTAATTAATTCCATGCACATGCCATGTTAATTAAATTAAATGTGGTCACGCTGATTAGGCCTCAACTTCTAGCATTGTTTATTTCTTTTGAAAAGTCATTGTAACTACCTTGTTGAAACGCTGCATAAGAAAAAAACAGCCCCATCAGCAAATGTAAATAAGACAGGTGGTTAAATCCTTTACTAGTTCTTTTCGGATAATATTTTCCTTTTTGGAGCAAGAGTCTATACACAATGAGATATTCCAGCCCAATTTAATAGATGGACATCGGTATCCTAGAAGCCTTAGGACTACTGGGAATGTGAAAGTAGGCTAAACTCCCAAGGTCTCCATCAAACATTTCACTTTTTATTTGCACTTAAAAACTTGCATTGATAGGATTGCTAAGGTAATCTCCTGTGGACTTCTAATTCATCACGGTATAATGGCCCAATTTGGTCTCCAAAGAGTGTTCATCAGTCTAGCAGCTTTAGTTATGATATATGGTATGTCAGAAATCGTACTTGTTCAAACTGAGATGTTTCCTAAGAGTTGCCAATCATCAATTCCCTATCACATTGGACTACACACACAAAATAAGATGTATTATGATAAAAGAGAATTGCTGAATTAAATAGCTGAAAAACAAGGGTACAATGTAATTAATTGCAGACGTTCAATAATCTTATTTTTTTAATATCAGTAACCTTCTGAGCATCTGACAGAAAGGTAGACCCTTTAGGAATATCAAGTATATCTTCAATTCTGAACCATAAATCCAACACCATGCCGCAGTTCATATATCATGTTCCGACTTTTCAGCAGAGGCTGCAAATGTTTTGTATATAAAGCTTATCCATCCTTATCATATGTTATTATCAGACTGTACATTGTAGACATTCATAAAAGCCAGGCATCCCAATCTAATGGGTAAGACCGATGAGCAACAGCGCACCATAGGGGACTTTTTGAAAGGTGGAAAGGAACTGCCTAGACCATTTCAACCACTTTACAAACACCACGTCAAACTACAGTGTCTCTAGAAATCACTGAAATTATTAAAAGTCACACATAGCAGTCTGAAACCATGGCAGCTGTGTAAGTCGTGCTTTTGGACTTGATGCATGTTTTTTTGTTAATGGGGCGCGGCTAAGGGCTGATTGTGAGCTTTTGTGAAAATAACCCTGTTAATTGCAGCACTGTCATGCGCTGCAATTAACAGGAATATTTTCACAAAAGCTCACAATCAGCCCGCAGCCGCGCTCCATTAAAAGAAAACATGCATCAAGTCCAAAAGCACGACGTGTAAAGCACACGTCGTGCTTTTGGACTTGATGCATTTCATTTCTTAATAGAGTGCGGCTGCTGGCTGATTGTGGGCCTTTGTGAAAGTATTCCTGTTAATCGCAGCACTGTCATGCGCTGCAATTAACAGAAATATTTTCACAATGGCCCACAATCAGCCCCCAGCCGTGCTCCATTAGGAAATGAAATGCAGCAAGTGCACAAGCTTCTTATTGCTGAATGCGTGCACAGGCTGCCATAAAAAGCAAACTTACCTCCTGCCACTTCCGGCGACGCAAACGCTCTCGAGGGATCTGCTGTGTGTGCGCTTCAAATAGGACACTGCGCGCTCGGACTGAAAGATGTGCTCGCGCGCCCGTGCGCGCAGCTTCCTGGGAACACTGATCCCCCCCAACACCATGACAAGCGTGTGTAGTCTGTGTCAAATGCCTACAACACTGAACATGACATTGAACATACAATGTGACCCACTATCACATGTGTCACACATAAATGTGTGTGGCCTCTACAATGCAAGCAGACCATGACCACTGTGGCCGTGGGGTAGAACACCCCATCATCAAAGTGACCAAAAGGTAAGTGTGGTGTCCATAGCTGATGCACCTCTTGAACAGTGTGGCCATGGGGCCTAAAGCCCCATCACCACAGTGACCAAAAGGTAAGTGTGGGGTCCATAGCTGATGCACCTCTTGAACAGTGTGGCCATGGGGCCTAAAGCCACATCACCACAGTGACCAAAAGGTAAGTGTGGGGTCCATAGCTGATGTACCTCTTGAACAGTGTGGCCATGGGGTCTAAAGCCACATCACCACAGTGACCAAAAGGTAAGTGTGGGGTCCATAGCTGATGTACCTCTTGAACAGTGTGGCCATGGGGCCTAAAGCCCCATCACCACAGTGACCAAAAGGTAAGTGTGGGGTCCATAGCTGATGCACCTCTTGAACATTGTGGCCATGGGGCCTAAAGCCCCATCACCACAGTGACCAAAAGGTAAGTGTGGGGTCCATAGCTGATGTACCTCTTGAACAGTGTGGCCATGGGGCCTAAAGCCCCATCACCACAGTGACCAAAAGGTAAGTGTGGGGTCCATAGCTGATGTACCTCTTGAACAGTGTGGCCATGGGGCCTAAAGCCCCATCACCACAGTGACCAAAAGGTAAGTGTGGGGTCCATAGCTGATGCACCTTTTGAACAGTGTGGCAATGGGGCCAAAAGCACCATCACCACGGTGATCATAAGGTAAGTGTAGTCATGGTAAAAGCTGCGAAAGCCAAACTGTATGGATGAATCCTGGTCACACAACAACAAACACATCAGTGGCATAGTAGTGCTTGTGTCCCATAGCAACATAGATTGGGCGGGGCAAACAGTGCAGTGTCACAGAAACATCGTTTTGGCCATGTGCATACAAACATCACCCATGGGGGACCACATTGTCAATATTCACAAATAACACAATGACAGAAGTGACCATCATAATGCTGAGCCACATATCTGCACCAATGGACACACAAATGTAGATATCCTGTGGAGACTGTCGATGTCAGGTGAACAAATACCATACCATGGCATCAATGGGACATACAAACCATGATCATTGTGCTGACTGATGACCTAGGAGTCCCAGGGACAGCTGGGGAAAGCCACCAAACAACATACAGACAATGGCACACTACAGAAATGCCAAAGCAGTGGTGCAAATGCACAAACACAAACAGGCAGACTCACGCTGCATTTCAAACACAACAGGTGATGGGGGGTGTGCCAGTGTCCCCAGGCAACCACACAACACATGAGGAGGCCTGAACTCCAATCACACAGATGTGTATACAGTGCCATACAAAAGTTACTCATGGATCGGATACCCCTATGTGGGCAATCAGGCATCGTCAGCTGAGAGGGAGGCCAAATTACACATGTCACACAAGCTTGTAGGAACAGCAACTAACACAGCAAGAGACAGACCCACCACAGCACTACCCCCAGGGACCCCACATTGTGCTGACACTAGCCTCCATGACAATCCCACTGTGATGACAAAGGTAGATGTCGTTCACACTGTGAACCACAGCCATGTGTCCTGAGCAACAAACTACCATCACACCTACACAAGCTCCAATCAATCAGCACGGCCTGCCAGCCAAGGCCAATATGGAGGTAGGGGTCTAGCCGTGCAACAACTCACATTTGCACACTCAACACCACACACCCTGATCTCCACCAATGTGCAGCAGTGAAGCTCACATGGACTGGTGACAGTGCACATGCACCCATGACAATCCCAGGGGTGGTGGGGGGAACTAAGGTGCAGATACCCATCACACATGGCCAGTCAATAAGACTCGTCAATGTCTGACACACAGCACAGTACGCCGTACATGGGCATGATGTGAAATCCACCACAATCAATGAGATCCTGGCCATAGTCACACACCTACGAAGAAGCCAAGGTGACACACAAAGAACACACGTACACAACTTCCAACATTGCAGCTCTGACCCTGAGGAGTGGCAGCAGTCACACACACACCGTGTCACAATCACTGAAAGCTACCACAAACTGAAATTCACATGACTTGTGTAAACAACAAGTGCCAAGGGGAATCCTGAATGTGTCCCATCACCGTTTGCCCACATCCCCAGCCCTGACAACAAAGACAACCTGGGATGACAACCTCATGAACATTAGTTTGCCATGCAACCACATCACAGAGAAACCAGGTCCAAGATGCTGGATGAACACAGACCAACTCTGCAAGCAACACAAACAGGAACATCCCTAGGGACACAGCCTGTGTAGGAAAAGGGAAGGGAACACGCACAGACATGCTTACACAACACACAACACGGGCACACGCAATGTCACGGGATTACACACTGCCATGAGGGCACTCCACTCCTGTGGAAGGTCCGCTGTGCCAAACCTTGTCTGTGCACGACTCAAACATGTCAGCAGGACACTCCGTCAGTGAGTCAACAACTACAACACACAGAAGGCTCTGCTCACATCAGCCTGGGTATGGGAGTGTCACGTCAGTCATCTGCATACACCCAAAACACGTGTCAAGCCAGTTGCACTGTATACACAGATGAGTCCTTCAACATTGATGTGCAAAACTGCATGTCCAGTGGAGATGGGCACACAGTCAGGGAAATCGGAACATTGAACAGTGGTAAGCCCACCAGATGTGCATCAGTGTAAGACAAAGATGTTCCTTTACAAATGCAAAACGTACATCCCTGTGTCAAATGCTGAACATTACACCCTCAGACTGCAGCAAAGGATGCCATAGATCCAGAGTAGAACAGGACACATATCCCATGGACCACATGGAGTCCATCACAGCAACACTTCATTTTCCTGATCTGAACACTATAACAACTGCAAATGCAGGATGCTACTCATCTACATCATGTACATCAAAAGAAACACCTCAATTAAACAAAAAGAGGCTTTATTCAGCTAATGTAAAATTAAAAGTTGACGTCCAAAAGAAACTAAGGCCAATGGCCAGTCCAAAATCCATGTCCCAACAGGGTGACAAGTGACAACTGGTCACCCATTGCTTGCCTGCACTGGTACGGACAGGGGACATCCCCCTTGGAGGGGCAGACAAGGGGCAGGCCAGGCACCGCAGGGACAGGATCAGGGGATGGCAGAGTGAGGCAGTGAAGGGGTGGTGGGTGCAGGAGTGTCACCGGCAACTGCAGTGGAGGTGTCTGACTCAGGGGGGGCCAGCACCACCGTGCTACACAAGTCAGTTGGTGTGGGTGCTGCAACCACTGCAGTGGGCTGGTCTGATGTAGTGGACTGGGTCCCCACTGCAGTGCCCAAGTCAGACGGGGTGGTTGTGGACTCCACTGCAGTGCATAACTCCAAGGGAGTGGAAGGGTGGGCAGATGAGGTGGGCAGGACAGAGAGGGGGGCCCGGTCCCCACACCAGTGGCACTAACAGGCAGAGCGTCTGGGTTGGGTGTGGAAGAGCAAGTGGCAGGGGGGGAGGGCCTAAGCAGTCTGGGGATGCGGTATCGGTGTGTGGGGGAACCTGGGGCAGGGTGTGGCGGGGGAACCTGTGGAGTGGTGGCCTGGGGGATGGAGGAGAGACACTGGGTGGTGGTGGGGTCTTGCTCTTCCTGGTCCGGGGGGACTTCCTAATGGGGTCCTGTGTCTGCCTGCGCCTGGGGGAGGGTGTCCGGGGCGAGGGGCACTCCCCTCTGTGTGGGTGGACTTCCTCTTCCCCCGGTATGCTGGATCAGCAGGATTGGAGGGGAAGAGGCCATGGTCACACAGGAAGAGCTGCTGTGTATGTGGGGTAGCAGGTGAGGCAAGGGAAGGGGTCTTGGAGGGAGATGATTTGGAGGACTGCGGAGTGACTGTGGATGCCTGTGTGTGTGTGTGTTTCCCATCCCCTGTGTCTGTGGTATCAGTCCCCTGAGGATGCTTGTGTGCACGTCTTGCCTTTCTCTTGGGTGTGTCTGTGCTGCTCGTGTCTGTGTGTTTGGGTGATTGTGCAGGTGTGCATGTGCTTTGGGCAGGTAGGGTGGCAGGAAGTGTGGATGGGGCAGAGGTGGGAGGGGTGAGGACTGTTGGAGGAGGGACACTGCTGCCGTCAGGGAGGAGTCCATGGACATATTGCTCCTCTGTAGGGCAGACATACCCGTCGAGATGCCCTCCATGAACAACACCAGCTGTGTCAACAGAGTGGTGTGTGCATGGAGGACAGTCAGCATTGCTGTCTGCCCTACATGGAGCTGCCGAAGGAGGTACACAGACTCCTCAATCAGGGCAGCAGGGGACACAGGGGCAGGGGGTGCGGTGCCTGGCATGAAGGAGACACGCTCCCGAGCACGGGAGCCTCCACGGACCTCAGGAATGGGAGCCAATGGGAGGGCGGTGGTGGTGGTGGTGGCGGGGCCAGACAGACTAGCTTGACTTTGGTGGCTGCTGACACCCGCCTCCACAAGGGAGTCATCCTCTGAGCTGCTGTGGTCCTCAGCTGAGGTGGATGGTGCTGAGGACTCCTCGGTGTGGCTCCCCTCGCCCTCCGTGCCACTGGGTCCCTCTGACCACTCGTCGGACGCTGACCCAGTCTGGCTCCGCTGCTCCTCCTGGTCTGAGGAGCTGTCCCCTCCTGTGGCCGTGGATGTATCTGCAAACAATTAGGGAAACAGACAAACATCAGTCACCTGCACTGAACGCACACACCACAGTAAGTACAGCACATCACAGAGCCAGCCCAGGCATCCTTAGTTGAACATTGCCTAAAGTCCTCACACAGATTTGTGGAAGCCAATTGTCAGTCTGATGGTCAACCATGGGACTCACACCCCTCCTGCCCTTGCACCCATCTGTCTGGTGCCTGTCTGATGGTAAGACCCCAGTGTGGACACAAGCACCACCTACACAGTTGTTGGACATTGCAGGGAACACGGTGAAGTATGTGAACATGCACACAACACATCTCTTGCTACTAAGTCAGTGCAGGTGTCCGGATGAAGGGATGGCCAGAGTCTAAATAGAAATGCATGTGATGCATACCAGCACCACACACCATGATGCACCCATGTCCGGATAGTCAATGCCACAATGGGGTGCATGTTGCACATGTCACTCCCCTGCAGGATCACTCTTAGGAAGTTTAATGCCAATGCACAGGCATGCGTGCAAAGTCATACATCACTGTCTCCAGTCACATGGGCATGGCAGCCAGCCAACAACAGTCTGCACTGTGTCACAATCCTAGGACATGGGGAATGCAAGTTATGTAACTGACAAGTGCACTTGTCCATCCCCCAAAAACCACATCATCAGTACTACTACTTGTCCACGTCATACCAATTGGACATATGGGGGACATGGAACACAACTCTCTGAACATGAGCACCTCACAGTGTGCTGTGAATGAGAAACAGCTGCCTGAAAGTCACAGTCGCATACACCTGTGTGCACAGTCAAGTGATCAGACACCTAAAAATCACAGAAGTTTCGTCTATCATGGTCACATCTCCGCTGGCATGCTGAGCCCTAACCGATAAACATACCAGTAGTCCTGACAACGAGGACACAGCACAATGACACAGAGGCAGACACCTGAGGGAACATTTCACTGATCACAACATGCCAGATGGTACACGGGAGTGGGAGTACAGAGTGTATTGTATGCCCTGGAGTAGGCATGACTGTCCAGCTCCACCTGTAAGAGGAATGAGACCTGGACAGTAGGCATGTGGCTAAGCACGTGTGACACACTTGATACACATACTCCTGAGGCCCAAACATTGTTCCCACCGGCAGCATGGGTGTGTGCCAAATAACCCTGGGCAAAGCACTACGCTATGCTCGCGTAGTTTGCGAAGTTTGCGCTACTTCGCACAACGCGAATTGCACGTAGCACAGTGCAAACACGCGTAGCGTAGTGCAGCGGTCATTTTTGCTTGCTCGCGGTCCTCAACGTCAAGTTGGCGACCGCGAGCAAGCAAAATGACATCCCGGCGAGACTTTTTCCTCGTTCGCGATCAGCAACATCAAGTTGCCGATTGCGAGCGTGGAAAATAAACCTCCCGGCGAGATTCTCAACGCGGGGAGGTCAGGTTTCTCATTGCGAGTGGTCGCGTATGCTCGCGACCGCTCGCGATGAGAAACTACCAGTCCGCGTTGAGAAAGCTGCCGCTCGAGTAAAAATCTACTCGAGCGGCAGTAAAAGACAGCTTGCACTGTGCAAGATGCCGTTTTCAATGATTGCACAGTGCGGACAAGCATCCGGCACTGTGCAATCATTGCGAAAAGTGCACTACGCAGTTCGCGTAGTGCTACGCGTAGCTCGCGTAGTGCAAACTGCACTTTGCGTAGCTTCGCGTAGCGCTACTTCACGAACTACGCCCAGGCTTAGTGCCAAATTCCCCAGGGACATGTGGTGATTCAGATCAGCAAGTGGACCACATATCAAAGTTACACCCAGATTACATGTCAGAACTTAGGCATTGTGTAAGCAATTGACCCACACATGAATCCCACAACATAGTCACGGGAACAAATGCTGTCCCCCACCTTGAGCGAAGCTAAATGCAATGACACAGTCCCCAAGTGACACAATTTCCTGACTGTAAGGGCCACACATATGCGTATCAGAGGAGAAGTGGGCATGTCACAAATGAGGGACATGGGTCCTGGACCACATGACTGATGTACTGTGGAAGTTTAACCAGGCCAGAGGAGGGCACATAGCATGTCAGACAAAGTGCACAGTGCAGTCATGGACTCACCCCTCCCTGCTGCTGTCTGCCCTTCAGCTGCCCATCCAGGTCAGGGAAGACCACCGCCAGGATCCAGAGCATGTGGGGGTCAGGGTCCGGTGTCCGCCCCTCCTGCGAGGAGGCGACAGCTTCAGCTGGACCCTTGCGATCCTCCGGGTCCAGCCACGAAGGTCCTGCCACCTCTTCTGGCAGTTGCGGATCCTGCGCCTGTAGACCCCCACGGATCTTACTTCCCGGGCGATGGTCAGCCAGATTTCCTGCTTCTGGTGGGCATCGACCTGTGAGGATGACAAAGTGAAAAAGGCCATTACTACACATGCAACATATCCGTGCATCACACAGTTGGATATACATGTCTCAATCACAGGGGCATATGATGTACATAGGCAGTGCAACAATGGCTATGAACAGTTTGCCAGCAGTCACTACATGGTGTCATTGCATGGGGAGTAAACCTTTTTGGAATGCACTGTTACTGCACTGTACCTGTTCAGTGCATGTAACTACACACTTTGGGGTGTGACAACTACTCAGTGAGCATGCTAGCCAGTGGTGTGCACACTGTAAGTCCTGCTAGTCAGACAACATGCACAATTGGTAAGGAAGTGGACAGCACACTCACCTGCTCCCCTGGTTTCCCATACAGCTTGATGTACTGTGGAAGGAGGCTGTCCAGCAGGGCCTGGTTCTCCTCAAGGCTGAAGGCTGGGGCTCTCTCCACAGTACGTGCCATTGCAGTAGCCAGAGGATGCAGAGACAGCAGCAGTGTTGTTGGCAGATGTCGTCCTGGAGCATGTAGTGCAGGCAAGTGAGCTCTCAGGGGAACAGCCAGCATTATATGTGTGCTGCAGAGGCAGATACAGTCCCATGTGTCTAAAGTGATTGGTCCAAGTCGTTTGCATCTTCTGAATCTGACCAATCCATGGAATAGCAGCACTAATACACGCCCACAGCATCCTTCAAATCTTCAAATTCATGACATCCATGATTTTGCAACATTGTTGTGGCTGGCCAACTGAATTCACTGCATCTGACTCGTTGGAGCCACGAAAACGCGTCCGTTGCCATGCCAGGCCCCAGCCAATGCGTGCGCACCGAGCGGTCCATTGCTGTACAACGCGTATTTCGGGGTACAACGCGTACCCGCACACATCACATGCATTGGGCCGGCCGGGCACACCGATCGGTCCATTGCTGTACAACGCGTATTTCGGGGTACAACGCGTACCCACACACATCACATGCATTGGGCCGGCCGGGCACACCGATCGGTCCATTGCTGTACAACGCGTACCCGCACACAACACATGCAATGGGCCGGCCGGGCACACCGATCGGTCCATTGCTGTACAACGCGTATTTTGGGGTACAACGCGTACCCGCACACATCACATGCAATGGGCCGGCCGGGCACACCGATCGGTCCATTGCTGTACAACGCGTATTTCTGGGTACAACGCATACCCGCACACATCACATGCATTGGGCCGGCCGGGCACACCGATCGGTCCATTGCTGTACAACGTGTACCCGCACACAACACATGCAATGGGCTGGCCGGGCACACCGATCGGTCCATTGCTGTACAACGCGTATTTCGGGGTACAACGCGTACCCGCACACATCACATGCAATGGGCCGGCCGGGCACACTGATCGGTCCATTGCTGTACAACGCGTATTTCGGGGTACAACGCGTACCCGCACACATCACATGCATTGGGCCGGCCGGGCACACCGATCGGTCCATTGCTGTACAACGCGTACCCGCACAGAACACATGCAATGGGCCGGCCGGGCACACCGATCGGTCCATTGCTGTACAACGCGTATTTCGGGGTACAACGCGCACCCGCACACATCACATGCATTGGGCCGGCCGGGCACACCGATCGGTCCATTGCTGTACAACGCGTACCCGCACACAACACATGCAATGGGCCGGCCGGGCACACCGATCGGTCCATTGCTGTACAACGCGTATTTCGGGGTACAACGCGTACACGCACACATCCCATGCAATGGGCCGGCCGGGCACACCGATCGGTCCATTGCTGTACAACGCGTATTTCGGGGTACAACGTGTACCCGCACACTTCACATGCAATGGGCCGGCCGGGCACACCGATCGGTCCATTGCTGTACAACGCGTACCTGTACAGGTCAGTCGCATATGTCACCATGCTTGTCACTGGTGAACATATGCCAGCCACATATACCTGCCAGAGACACAGGGGCACACCTACAACACCACACCCACTCCACACTGTTTCCTAAGGCATGTAAGGCTGCATTACCTTTTCTGTGTATGGGGGTTGACATGTGGTTTCTGTGGTGGCACTGGTGGGCATCCACACCCAGGCTGTGCATGTGTTCATGGGGACAGGGTCCTTTGTGTGTTGTGCACATGACCACTGTGATGTGCAACAGTTCATTTCAGAGCATGTGGCATGGTCACATTTCCAGGTTGTGTATGTGTGTGACATGTCACATACCCCCAGGGTCCCATGGGGGAAGGCATGTACGTAACAGGATGACCCATTGCCACAATAGTGATGTCCCTCCAAAGTCTGTGTGCATGTTGTGTTTCCGATGTCTCTGATTCCATGTGCACGATGGGAGACAGTCTCCACAGCAACGTTGTTTGTGCATGGACTTTGATGTTGTGCGTGTGTGTGTCACTGACGTCCATGTCTGTCCTGCGGAGGCAACAGGGGCCACTACCTGTGGGAGTCATGTTTGTTTTTCTGACGTGTACATGATATGCCATGTCATGCCAGTGTCCATGTGGCAAGACAGGGTCCCTGGGAATCTACCTGTCAATGTGCTGTGATGCCTGTGGCGCATCTGTCCAGACATGTCACTGTGGTGTGTGTGTGGAACGTGACAGCAGTAAATGGGTACTGTGATACAGCCTAATGATTTCCCATAGCACAACCTGGTATCTGTTGTGCACACATGTTGTACTGAGAACTTAGATGATGGCCATGTAGGTGCGAGTTATGTCAGAACAGAACGGCACACACATCAAGTACTTGTGTCTCGTAATGATGTATCATGTGAAATTGAGTATGGTAAAAGGCACATCTGTGGGGTGACTGACAATCTTTCTTTCTTCATCCTATGCACTGCAGGGCTCCAGCTGTCCATCGACCATTCCCTGACCTGGCAACGATGGTGGAACGTGACAGCATCCGACGGTACCGCTTCACCAGGCAGCTGATTGAGGATTTGGCAGTGCGCTTGGCACCACATCTGCAACCGGGTCGGCCATACCCTACGGCGCTGACACCCAAGGTGAAAGTAATGGCAGCCCTACACTTCTTTGCCACCGGTACCTTCCAACACACTGTGGCGACTGATGGTGGGATGTCACAGACTATGTTCAGCCGTGTGCTACGCGATGTTTTGGTGGCTACGTTGAGGAACCTGAACCAGTTCATCTATTTCCCCAAACGTCGACAACTCACTGACGTTAAGAGTGACTTTTATGCCCTGGGGAGGATGCCACATGTAATTGGCTCCATTGATGGGACACATGTGGCTTTGGTACCACCACAGGCACATGAGCAGGCCTACCGTAACTGCAAACACTACCATTCGATCAATGCGCTGGTGGTATGTCTTGCAGATATGACCATCACACATGTGTGTACCCGTTTCCCCGGTTCTGCTCACGATGCCTACGTGATGAGGAGTAGTCGCATCCCGAGGATGATGTCAGAGATGCCGAACCAGCGTGCCTGGCTTGTCGGTGTGTACTGACTTTGTACCATTGTGTGTGTTCTGCTATGTTGTATTCCGCCCACTTTTTGAACTCAGCTAATGTGCAATTGTCTGTCTGTAGGTGACTCCGGATACCCCAACATGTCGTGGTTGCTGACACCCCTCAGGAACCCTGTGACACCAGCCCAGATGCGCTACAATGGGGCACATGGTCGAACCAGGAGAGTGATCGAGCGGACCTTTGGTCTCCTGAAGAGCCGCTTCCGCTGCCTGGACAAGACAGGAGGGGCCCTCCCATATGCCCCAGCCAAGGTGTGCAAGATTGTCATTGTTTGCTGCATGCTCCACAACCTGGCAGTGCGGAAGGAGTTGCCTCTCATCCTGGATGACGATGACCAACGTCCGCCACCTGTGGAGGATCCTGGCCTGGACCACGATGCCAGTGATGATGATGATGATGGTGGTGATGTCCGCACACAGTTCATCACCAACTTCTTCAGCTGAATGTGAGTATCCAGGGAGATGCAATGTGAATGATGTGAGTTCGCATGATATGTGTGGGTGGTGCCCTGGTGCTGTTTTAGTGTGGCCATGTGCACTTGACTGGATGCGTGCAGCGATGTGTCCTTACAGGTAGTCTGTACTCCCCAACAGTGTTGACATGCAAACGTGCTTTTGTGTAGGTATCTTGTCACATGTTTAGGGCATGAGTATTGCAGTTCTGTCCGGTTCTTCAGTGGTTTTGACTGTGTGTCATGTCTGTCCTTCACAGGGTGCTTACAGAGTTGTTTGGTCAACTTGGATCCCCCAACACCATGATTCAGCTTTCAGGGTGGCATCAGTCGTTTCCCTACAGGTGATGTGCCACACACCCCTGGACTTCATATCTTCTCCACTTGTTGACTGTGTGGCCACTGCCACGTGGGATTAACTTGCATTTGTAGTGGTAACAACATGTTACAAATGTGTAATAAACCAGTGCTTCACTTTGGGATGTGCGTTGTCTGTCGTCACACATCTGACTGACATTTGCTTACTGCACCTGTGGGCTAGTTGACACAGACTCTGAATAGGTGTGGTGTCTGTGCATTCCACTGTATTTCCTGGCAACATCACTGTGGGCGATGAGTCCCATGGCCCTGGTGTCTGTGTTGTGTAGCCCTAGTGGTGTGTCTCCCTCATATGTGTCACGTCACCATGACTCACACGAAGGTGTTGTACTTGCTGTAGCAGTTAGCATACACAGTGTAATTTAGCAGAACATCATCACCATAACAGTATCCACATTTGAATAACAACAGTGGCAAGTATGGTGTACTAGTGATTTTATTTACAGAAATGTGTGTGTGTATAGTGCACAGGATGGTGGGTGCTGTACATTGTGATTGTGATCCAAAGTTCCCAGATGAGTTGGAAGTCTTGGTAGCAGAAATGTCCTGAGTGAAGTCCACAGTCATATGATACATTAGTCCAACTTGAACTCCCCATGTCATGTGGGAAAGTAGTGTTGCATTCGACAGGGTGAAATGTTTGCACACAAAGGAGAATTTCCGGAACAGGTGTTGGCTTCCTGGGGGATGTACGTGGCCATCAACCTCTCAGTTTTCCTTCCTCGGACGACCCCTCTTCTTTGTGGGGGGACCCTCACGTGCAGGCTGCTGCGGTGCAGGGGACTCTCCGCCAGAGTCCTCCTCCCTCCCTGTGGCGGTGTCAGTTGTTGCAGCACCAGATGTTGTGGGCACACAGGGAGGTGTGGCCATGTTGGCGCTAATCTGGCGGAGGCATGTCAATATGTCCCTATGCACCGCTGTGAGTTCTTGCAATGTATCCCACTTGGACTCCATGCCCGACATGTGTGTCTCCACACGGGCCATGTGTGTCTCCACACGGGCCATGTGGGAGTCCAAGCGGGCATGATGGGCAGCCTGCTGCTGTTGTATGTCCTTGAGGATCCCCACTACCTGTCTGACCTCTCCGGTGCTATCCTGGTATGCATCAGCGATGCGTGCCAGTTGTGGGTCATCATGCAGTCCAGACCCCTCTGCAAGCAGCGACCTATGTCTACCACCCCTCCCACCACCCCTGGCGACACATGCAGGACCTGTGGTGGCACGCACAGGTGACCCGAGGCCCACTTGGGGGTTGTTAGTGGTGTTGTCATCCGTTGCTCCACGGTGGGCCTGGGACCCTGTGCTGTTGTCAGCTGTGGTCCTTGGTCTGTCCGTGTCGGCGTGGATGGTCTGTATGTTGGCAGTTGTTGGAGGGGTGTGTGCAGGGGGTGAAGATGTTGGTCCAGCTGGTGCTGCATGATGACTCAGACCGGAGGTGCCAGGTAGGTCTTCGCCATCCGAGGTGGGCAGAGGCTGTTCCACACCAGTGAGCTCTGTGTCCCCCGAAGCCTGGGACAGGGACTCCTCCTCGCCTGCTGCTGTGTCCCCATCATCGTCACCTGTATTTGGAAGAGACACACATTGTATGTAATGTTTCTACAGGCATCAATGGTTCACACACCTGACAGTTGTGACTGTACCTCTGGATGCGGGCATGTACATTGCATTGTCCTAAGTTGTCACAGTAAGAGGTTGATATTGGTGTAGCACAGTGTCATGCATACCTGGGGCATTTCACTATGAATGTTGAGGTGTGTGCAGTTTCTCCTGTGTGGAATAGTCTATGGCTTAATTATCTTTTATTTTGCATTTACTTCTACACATGATAGACCCAAGGATTTCGTATGTGTCTTTATTTGAGGTGTGTGCATGGCTAGCATTGGTTGTATTTGGTGGACATCCGGCCATCCTTCTCCACCTGGCCCAGTTATCCCACCATGAAGCATGCCACCCTTGCAGTGGGTTCAGGTTGACTCTCAGAATGTCATTCAGTGGTGTTGTGCTGTTTGTTGGTGCACAGTTCCCAGCAGGGCCTTGTGCTCCCCACAGCAGTAGCCAGTGTCAGCCATCTTGTAAGTCCTTGTCCACTCCCTGTGATGTGAGCATGGTTCAGAGTGGTGTTGATGGGCCAATTGTGAGGCTGAGCAGTATCTGTGACTCCAACTCCCATCATGCTATTTGCTACACCCCCCTTCCCAGCATGCCCGTACTTCCTTCCTTTGGACTGTGCTTCCCTGTGGGGTAGTGTGCCTGTGCTGACAGGAAGGCTGACAGTGTTGTCCTTGCGTTTGTTTGGCTACAAGTCCCAGGTGTGTCCCTGTGCTTCACACAGCATTACCCAGGGTGGTGGTTCTTTGTGGGATCTTCATTTGGAATGTGAGGCATTGCATTCTCCCAGGTGGGTTATGTGGAGTTTGTGTTGAGGGGGTGTGTGAGGTGAGCTGCTTGTAACTATGGTCAGTGCTGTGAGTCCTCCTTCCCACCCAGCCAGATATCCCACCATGCTACGTGCTTGCATTGCAGAGAGTGCAAGTTGCCTTTCAGGATGTCAGGCAGTGGTGTTGTGCTGTTTGTTGGTGCACAGTTCCCAGCAGGGCCTTGTGCTCCACACAGCAGTAGCCAGTGTCAGCCATCTTGTAAGTTATTTTCCACTCCCTGTGATGTGAGCATGGTTCAGAGTGGTGTTGATGGGCCAATTGTGAGGCTGAGCAATATCTGTGACTCCAACTCCCATCATGCTATTGGCTACACCCCCTTCCCAGCATGCCCGTACTTCCTTCCTTTGGACTGTGCTTCCCTGTGGGGTAGTGTGCCTGTGCTGACAGGAAGGCTGACAGTGTTGTCCTTGCGTTTGTTTGGCTACAAGTCCCAGGTGTGTCCCTGTGCTTCACACAGCATTACCCAGGGTGGTGGTTCTTTGTGGGATCTTCATTTGGTATGTGAGGCATTGCATTCTCCCAGGTGGGTTATGTGGAGTTTGTGTTGAGGGTGTGTGTGAGGTGAGCTGCTTGTAACTATGGTCAGTGCTGTGAGTCCTCCTTCCCACCCAGCCAGATATCCCACCATGCTACGTGCTTGCATTGCAGAGAGTGCAAGTTGCCTTTCAGGATGTCAGGCAGTGGTGTTGTGCTGTTTGTTGGTGCACAGTTCCCAGCAGGGCCTTGAGCTCCACACAGCAGTAGCCAGTGTCAGCCATCTTGTAAGTTCTTTTCCACTCCCTGTGATGTGAGCATGGTTCAGAGTGGTGTTGATGGGCCAATTGTGAGGCTGAGCAATATCTGTGACTCCAACTCCCATCATGCTATTGCCTACACCCCCTTCCCAGCATGCCCGTACTTCCTTGCTTTTGAGTGGACTTCACTGGGTGTGAGTGTGACAGCAATGGCAAGATGGCTGACAGTGGTGTCCTGCTGTTTGTTGGTGCACAGTTCCCAGCAGGGCCTTGTGCACCCCACAGCAGTAGCCAGTGTCAGCCATCTTGTCAGTCCTTATCCACTCCCTGTGATGTGAGCATGGTTCGGAGTGGTGTTGATGGGCCAATTGTGAGGGTGACCAATATCTGTGACTACAACTCCCATCATGCTATTGGCTACACTGACTTCACCAGCATACACAGATTTCCTTCCTTTAAGTGAGCTTCCCTGTGAGGTGGTGTTCTGGTGGTGGCAACATATGTGACTGGTAGTTTGTTATATTTGTGCCACTGGCTTGCTCTATTTATTGTTAGGTTTGTACCTGTCATGACACTGTTACATATCACTATGTGATGGCAGGTATTGTGTTTCTCTGACTAACATAGTCATCTTGGTATGATTATCTTTTGGTTGCTGTGGATTTGCTAAGGGTGCATGGTTTGACTGTCCCCTTGACAGTGAAGTGTGTGTATTGCTACACAATATTGTGTATATTAGTTGTGTGCTCACCAGGCTCTGGGATGTCTGTTAGTCCATATACGCTCACTGGTGGTAGGATGGCCCGCACCTTCTCCTCCCAGGGCCTGAGGTATAGTGGTTTTGCAGGAGGGCCACTGCCAGTGTGCTGGCTCAGGAGGTAATCCTTCTTGAGTAGGTCTCTGACCCTCCTACGCACATCATACCACCTGTTCTGGATGTCTTCCTTTGTGCGCAAACATGGTGATTGTGCGTTCACCCTGTCCACGATCCTCGCCCACATCTTGGTTTTCTGCGACATGGGGGTCTGTTGGACCAATGTGCCAAACAACTGTGGCTCTACCCTCAGGATCTCGTCTACCATGACTTCCAATTCACTATCTAGGAACTTTGGAGTCTTCTTTAGGGGCATGGTGATGGGTGGTGGTGGTGATTGATGTGTGTGTGTGTGTGCAAGTGAGGGTGTGTGAGTGTAGGTTTTGCTGTGTGTGTGTGAGGGTGCTATTTGTTGAGGTGCTAATGGTGTGTGTCTTTTGTGTTGGATGAGCTGTGTGTGTGTCTGTGTTTGCTGGGTGATGGTGTTGTGTGCTGGCAGGTCAGTGGAATTTGCAAAGGATCATGGTAGGGATTTGTGGGCTTTATGTAGGTGGAGTTGGGGCTGTGTCCTTGTTCCATTTTTTTCTCCCCCTGTATTTATTGGCTTTGTCATTGCTTGTTTGGCCCTTTTTTTTGTATTTTTTCATTAGTGAGTATTGTGCATGTAGGAGTCGTTCTTCTGACCGAGTAGGACGTTGCAGTTGTCTCGTGCGCGCCTGTCCGAGTCGTTCCTGCTGTGTTTCATCTCCGTTTCATATGCAGGGGTACGCGTCGTTCGCGGGGTATTATGTTTGTTCGGCTGGCTTTTGTATGCGTGTCGGTCGTACGGCTTGGGCTCCGTGCGAGTCGGTCTGATTTTGCACCCATTGCCTCGTACTGCGCGGGTCGGAGTTCGCGTGTACGTTTCGTTCGGGTTGTTTCCTGGTGCGTGTCGGTCGGTGCGATTCGCGTGGTTTCCCGGCCGGATAGCTCGTTTCCGGCTGGGTCGGTCGTTCGCCTTGAGTTCCGTGCGAGTCGGTCGTGATTTCCATGCATTTCATCGTACTTCCCAGGTCGGGCAACGCCGGTACGTGTCGGTCGGACTATAATCCCGTACCGAGTCGGTCGGTATTTTTTCCGGCCCGAATCGGAATCGGCCCCTAAGTCAGGGAAGGTGCTGGACACTAAACTTAATTAATTTACTATTCCCACTCCAGTTAGTATTAAATCAGGGTAGGTGCTGGACACTAAACTTAATTAATTTACTATTCCCACTCCAATTATTATTAAGTCACAGAAGATACTGGACACTAAACATATATAAATTACTTTTCCCAATCCAATTAATATAATAACAGAAACTATACAATACATAAAACCTATTTTCTTTAATATTCACCATAACAATTTATTAAACTATATAATTTCATTACTCAAATATTTTTTAAACATATAACATTAATAAAATAATATTGTAAATATTATTAATTATAATATTAAATATTCCAAAATACTATATATCACATATAAATTATATTTTTTCTAATTACTATACATATTACTTAATTTTATATTCAATCTTTCAACAAATTAATTAATAATTTTCATTTTTTTAAACTCTTAATAAATAGTAAATAATATTTAATAATTATAACATAATTATTAAAAAACAAAAAATATTATCTTTTAATTATTAAATAACATACATATAAATATTAATAAATAATAATAAATCTTTTTTTAATACTTTAATTAAATCTTTCCAATATTAACACATTATATTATATTTTTATTTTACATTTTATTTTTATAAACAAATAATTTAATTTAATTATTTTCAATTTTACATTAATTATAAAAAAAATGCAAACATTTAGGGGCCGATTCCGATTCGGGCCGGAAATCTCTCCGACCGAGTCGGATTCGCAGAGATTTCCGACCGAACCGGACTCTAGCAGTCCGACCGAACGAGTACGATGCGGACGCATGCTATCGGACTCGATTCGGTCGCACTCCCATCATTCCCATTGAAGTCAATGGGAGCCGGTCGCACGACGCGTACACGGGCTCCCATTGACTCAATGGGTGCGTCGCGAACAAGGGCGCCCCCTACAGCGGGTACGCGTCGGTGCGACTCGCGCCATACATGCATGTGTGGGTCCCCCCTGTGTGCGACTCGTGTGGCTACGCATTGAGGGGGGTCCGACACGGACCCCCGAAGTCCGGCTCTGACTGCTCTTTCGAGCCGGACGGCGCGAGTCGGTCGAACTGTTTGAGCGCGCATCGTACTTGCCCGGTCAGGGAACGTCTCCATTGCGTGGTGCGAGTCGAGTCCGTACGAGTCGGTCGGAGCGGTTCGGAGCCGGGAACGAGTCGGTCGGGGATTTCGCGTACGCTCGCATCGTATTTGCTCGCGCGGACGGGTGTTCGAATCGGTCGGTAACAGGGCATCCGAATCGGATCCGGTAAAGCCGAATCCGATTCGGTGCCCTACCGGCCGAGATCGGAATCGGCCCCTTAATCTAAAATATTTAAAAAAAGAATTCAAACAAAATATTATTCCATAATTTAAAAGATATTTAATGTTTTCAATTTTTTTTTTTTTTTTTAAAACAATCAGCACCCTTAGGGGTCCATTACGATGTCGGGCGGAAGCACGACCGCCGTGCTGTCGGAGGCAAAAACCGCTAGTTACCGTCCGCCAGCAACGGCCCACACACCCGCCAAATTAGGATGTGAAGAGTCAGGCAAACACCGCCCGCAAGCCTGCGGCGGCGCCGCCCGCCATCAAAGTGCGCCAGTCTACGTAGCGGCGCGAGCCAATGGAGACGCACCGTCCGACGAAATGACGTACCGCCCGGCGTACAAATTACGATGCCACAACCAAACAGCCCCACCGGCAAAGAGACACCGCACGAGATACCAAGGCGGAAACCCGACTGTTCTGGACGGAGACTAATAAGGCGGCCCACCCAGAGATGAATCCCGCACTCCAGGCCATCCCCATGCTCTACCTGATGTACCACCTAGGAGTGAACGCACCACCACGACGCAGGTAGGCAGACACACAACAAGGGTACGAAAACAATGCACACAGTGCAAGTGCGGGAAAACTGTACATGGCCCCCCCAGACACCCCTGTGTGGACAGGACACATCCACCACTGTACCCACACATGTCCCACCTGTCAAAAATAAACAACTCGCAACATCCTGGGCACCCACTACCCGGGCCCAGGAAGTGACATCCCGTCACGGCACCGCAGCGTAGCGGCGATGACGCAGGTACACATGCGCACAACACAGTGGCCAACAAATGCGCCATAATTGGGCTGCACACAAACACCACAGGGCCACAACTACACACCCCACACACCAGCCCCACCCTGAAGGCACATGTCACGTGGCCTTCCTGCATCAGTCATGTCCCCAACCGACAACTCACAGTTGTCAACTTGACGTCACACAAGTGTCCCGAACAGGGGAGTAATGTGAATGCAAAATAGGACACAGCCTTGTATGTAAAACAAGGATAATCACACGGCGGCTACCACATAACAGCGCAGAATATTGACAATGTCCGGAAAAGGCACGCCAGTCTCAACAAGAAATACCAATACCATCCTGCTCGCAATAACAACACATGCAATGTACAAAATAGAAAAAGCCTGCTGCCTGAGAACAGGTGTGCCCAATCACTACACCCACACAGAAGCCGCAATGTTCAGCGGCAACGGAGTGTCCCGCCCACACACGGGAGAGCAGATAGCACGTAATGGCCTTCCATTCCTGCTCCGAAATCACATTGCAAAAAATTATGCTGGAGAATGGAGCCATTGTTCCAACAAGAAGCAAAACATAGCCATGCAGAGTAAAACGTCCACTGGCAGATAGCGCACAACATGAAAGATAGATAACACCACAAAATTCAATAATACCACTCCTCCATGTGGACCAAATGAAAGTAATGTGGAAAGAGTCACACACCACTGGCCTTGACTATTCATAGAAGCATGTGGGATGAGGGACTGTGTCCTCCGCCCAAGCTATACCCCAATCCTGCCGCCGTACATCCATTCCAGAATTCCCAGCATCGTCGGAGGCTGCACTCTGCTGACTGCTCAGGCAGACGGAGCACGCCATCACATCACCCTGTAGCAAAATGGCTGTTGCACCACTGACCCTCAACTACGCCGGACAGATCAAGCTGTACAGTGACAGCATGCTACACATAGTGGGCTGCTCAAATCTGGCAATGCTGAATGTAAGTTACCGAGTAACTTATCGCATTGCAATGTTCAGCTGCGTCATCCCCGTATTCTACTGTCGGAGGTGATCGTTCCACTGGCCTGTGGATTTATGTCTCTCCAACCCGGCATGTCCAAAGGCGGACTTGGTACACTTGTTTGCACCCCTGGACGACCACGACAGGATCTGTTCAGTGTATGGGGGCATGGCGTTTGTGGCTGCAATCGGGGACACACTGCAATGGGACCAGTGTGCCTCCACACAACGTCTTCTGGATCACAGTTTCATCGAATGTCATCCAACATGTCCCATCAGGATTCTACAAGGGACAACTTACGACGAACACGTTGCCACCCACCATCCGCTTCATTGGATGACATCCATGTTCACCATCAATGGGATGGATACCCTGCTGGAAGGTATCGCATACACGTCAACTTGTCAATTCATGGGTCCCCGACTCAATATCCCCAATTGAACATAGATGTTCAACACCGTACCCATGCTTGGCTTTCGCACGGAGTGGGCAGTTAGCTGTACAAGAACTATACCATATAATCTGCAACTAACACCTTACCATCAACTCCACTGCCATGACATCTGACATTTTCGGGACATGCACCCTGTTCCTCACCATATCCCGTGTCTCTGCATGAACAGGGGGAGGCAGAGGTATGGGACTTGTGTACAGTAACCACATGGCCAATACAGCACGAACAACTATGCCATCATATGTATCCTGCGCACCTGGACACATGCACCTGTCAGTGCACACTTATCTGTCTGCTGTAGTACGTGCGAACTGTCACCTCACCTTTGTCTGTACTTCCGTGCCAGGACTTTTGCATGGACAACAAATGCAACCCCCTACAACATGGCCCTAGTTACAGTGTCATGTTCAGTAGCCACCACATTGCATCAACTGGTGAGACGCTGCTGCATGCAGGTGGGCACATGCCCTGATGTCACCTCTGACGCAGGTGTGTCGGAGTCACTATTGTACTAAACCGGTACCATGGAACTGAGATGAACTGTCCCTATGATGTCAAGCTGTCTGGTAGGCTAAATGAATACTGTCTGTGTCAAAGCCCAGAGACCATCAGTAATTAGCAAATGTACTTTAGCATAGCAAGGGCAAGGCAGCTGTAACCCTGAAGCCTCCATTCCACAGTCAACAACTAATTACATCTACCTGTACCCCCTTTTGTATGTGTAATCATGCTAAGTATATCCTCCACATGCATTTTGCTGCCAGTAGTGTCCACTATACTGCATCACAGAGTCCAAATACATGCCTCGAAGCAAATATGTGACTCTGTAGAATTATTTCCAGAAGACAAGTACGAATGAGAGAGGATGAGAGTGTGTGAAGTACACGAGAGTCGTGAGATGACCATGTAGTCCAGTGACATTGGATGTCAATGCATATGAGTTTCCGCCACAGTGGACCCAGTGCAACACTACAGGTCGTGGGCCTTTGATTGTCAGACTCTGACGTGGCCCAACAGATCATCACATTAACACAGACGGGCTGGTCACTTCAAAGCACAGTCCTACATATGTGCATAATTACCTTCACAGTCGGACATCACACTCATCAAGCAAAAGTAGGACCCACGCAAGAAGCATGCCACAGAAATGCATGACAAAACACACACAGGATATCAGTGTGGGTGGGCAGGTCCGCACAGTGAGTACGAACTGCTGAAACTCACAAACATGCTTAATTAAACCAGGCACAATCTTGACAGTCACACACCCTGCAGACCCACAATGGCCAAAACACATTAAGTAGGAGCCATCCTGAACTGCAAGGACACACCCACACACTGCACATGGTGCAACATAAAATAAACACATGCGCTCACATACACAGACCTGAACACGGATACAAACACCCGCCATGCCCCTGGGTAACACCTGTGTGTAATCGACATTGCCAGAGTGCACACACACACCAACACTCCCCCAAAGTCACACACTGCACACCACACACACCTACACCTCCCAAATGCACACTTTGAAAGTAAGCCATGTGCCCAGGCTCAATGTTCATCACAAGATTAACACACACCTACACTGCTGGCCACCCAGAAAGTAAGCTCACACATACCCGCACACTATGCACATGCTACCTGTCATCCTGTGGCCAGACTCACACCCCGTGCTTTGCTTGCACGCAAACATGACACGTATACATTTACCATGGAATTCCAGCAAATACATGCAGACAATCTGTGTCACCAAAAAACTTCTTCATCACACACACAAGTAGCAGAGTCTGAAAGAAGTGAAGTCCCAGCCATGTGTAAAACACATTGGAATGTGACACCAGACATTGCAATTGTTGATGTACCATACAAGGCATGTGCCTCACTTAACTATGCACACACAGTAACAACTGCAATCAGCAACTACACAGACACAACCGACTACAGGAACAACAGCATCCAGTCACAGATTACATAGACAGGCAGCAAAATTGTGCAACACCAGGGACAGTGGCCAGTCCGATGTGCAGAGTAGTGACACGAAAAGCTGCGTATGCAATGTGTGTGAGTGTACCCTGACATGGCCACCAACACTGCCATGGCAGGCACAATATCCATCACAGCCACCACTGTGTCACAGGTAGATGTGTGTGTGTCCCTACCATTCAAACAGGATGGCAGTTCAACTCGGTGCTGTCTATGTGCTACGGGACAGTTGGAGGTCCGCCCCTGAGAGAGAAGCACAACTGTGGAAGACACACATGTGTCATGTGAAGCGGGAGTTCCGCTTGGGCCAGGTGGGTGGGTGGCACGGGTAGGTGCACACATGCATTGTTGAAACAGACTGTGTGGGGAGGATTCCGGAGGGCTATATTTCCACTGTGTTGGGTATTTGGAAAGCCCACCTGTCTGGAGATGAATGTGAACTCGTGTGGGCACAACAGGCGGGCACACGATCAATGCTGCATCAGGTGTAGATGTTAGCCCTCCCTCTGGGGACATGCTGGATACTGCTGTGCATCTGCCAGGCCCTTGCCAAGGCACTCACATCCCCTGTCCACCAGGTGTACCCCCTACATTGTCCGCCTGCACAGGCTACCCAGGGCACGGGATGGCAGTGGAGCTTGGTGGGTGGGAGGTCATGGCGCCCTTCTCCTGGTCACATCTTGCAGGCAACACATTCTCAGTGAGCAGCAGGGCACAAGTCCTAAATATGTAGTGGGGGGACGCAGACGTCACAACAGGAAGTGACGTCACGAAAGGTGGCTTGCACCATCAGACTTATTGCCTCCCTTCACCCACCCCTTACATGCGATTGCAACAGAGAAGCCAGCGCGTGCACAAGCAGCACCGAGCTCGCCCCAGAGAGGCCAAAGAGTGAATGTGTGTGTCCATTTGCACCAGTTCCCTGGCTCGCGGTAAAATCAGTGGTGGGACGCCGTCCACCCGCGTGGTACCCTGACTCGAGACCTGGTGTGCAGGCAAAGTGTCCTATTGGCTTTGCGATATGTGTGAGTTGCATGACACTCGTTGGCGGGGGATGGCTCGGAGGCCCGTCACCCTGAGGCCCATGTCCCACCACATGGGTCCCTTGTCAATGGCAGCGGTTGTAATGACTATGCGCGCAGGGGTGTGTCTACCTTACGTCTGGGATTGTGTTTGCGGCCTGGCCCGCTAGGGCAGCCACAGCCTCTGTGTGTTGCATGTGGTGTATCCGGACTCCGGAGGCTGTCATGCATTGTCACTGTTGTCCAGGTATCGAGTCGGGGTACCACGCGGGTGGACGGCGTCCCACCACTCATATTACCGCGAGACAGATAATTGGGGCAAATGGACCCACACATTCACTCTTTGGCCTCTCTGGGGCGAGATCGGAGCTGCTTGTGCACGCGCTGGCTTCTACGATGCAATCGCATATAAGGGGTGAGCGAGGGGGGGCAATGAGTCAGACGGTGCAAGCCACCTTCCATGATGTCACTTCCTGTCGTGACGTCAGCGTCCCCCCACCTCTTAATTTAGGACTCGTGCCCTGCTGTTGTCAGATGTGCCATTGCCCAGGGGGGTGGAGAAAGGGTCAGGAATGTCAGCCTGATATTGGCCCAGTTGAAGGACCACCTTGACTGGGGGGGACAACCATTGGACAGTCTGGTGATGGAGCAGAGAAAATAATTTTTTTTAACCCCTAACAAATTTTATAAATAATTAATAAAATGTTCGTTTAAATGTATTAATCAACACTGTACGTGTGGGAAGGGTAACATGCAAATGTGTGTGCTAAATAATCTATTAATGGATGTCCGTGTGTCTAATTATAACGTAAAAATAAATGCGTACTAATTTAAAATAAATGCATGTTTTGTGCTTCATAGAAATAAAACGTGTCGTTGCAAAAACAATAGTGATGGTAAGTAAGGAACAGCTTAAATGTTGCTTTCTGCTAGGTAATAACTAATTGGGGTACGTAGATGACGGGAGGGAAACGAAAAGGCTATTTTTCTCTATTTTAATTATGTTTTGTTTACTTCAAATTAGTGCTTCTAAAGTATAACCGAGTGGCGATATAAAATGGCTACCAGTGGGTGATGTGCGCAGGCGCAAGGGAGACATGTGACACGGGATGAAGTCGGAGAAAAACTAACCTCGTGATGTTGCTGAGAGGCTAGGATGCGAGAAATGGTCAAGGCTGATGTGACCTAATTGAACTGATAGTATGCCGTGGTGATCAGCAGAAGACCCGTGGGAAACCAGTTTAAGAGAAAGGACAATGACTGCGAAGTTCTCGAATGTATCGAAAGAAGTTACAAATGGACTGATCGAAGCGGATGGAAACATGTCTTGAACGTGTGGGAAAGGAAATGATCCAAGGACCATTGAATCCAAGAGAACTTGATTAAAAGAATGAATAAGATGACATGCATGGACCAATGAAAGAAAAGCGTGTTATTAATGTTGCAACAATTAGTTAGCAAAGTTAGAATTAGGGTATAAGAGGGCCTACTCTTAGTGGGAGGGAGTCGCAGTCGCAGTCACAGTCAGGAGCGGAGTTGGAGAGTCGTGTTGGTGTTGGTGGCTTCCAGTGCTGGGTGGTCCTGATCGATCCCTTACTGAGCGGGAGATGCTGAAAGACTGTTAGATGAGACGGGTTGCAGGTAGCTGATGCTGACGAGCTGAAGTTCCTGTTGCTGTCTTAATTTTCCAGTTGAGTATGAGAATCAGGTTATTTCAAATTCTTTAACTTAGGTTAGAAATCATTAGGCTAAATTAGGAAGGTAGGCAGGTATTAGGGTTTTGGCTTCATGACAAAAATTTCCTTTCTGCAATAAATTGATTATGCATAATAAATATTTGAATTAATAATGAATGAATAATTGAATAAAAAGTTTAAATTCTTTCTCATGCTTTTAAAATTATATAAAATTTAAGATTCTTTAAACCAAATGACTCAGTGGTTATTTTCCTAAATGATTGTGACATCAGTAATTGGTTATTGTGATTCAGCTGGTCTTAATCACTATGAACTAATTTTTTACATGAATGATTCATCGACAAAACAATGAGCAGGAATATCTTAAGAAATAACTAAAAGAAAGCGATAATTTAAGGTAATAAGATATCCCGTCTCCTTCCAGCGGTACATAAATGGTGTTTTCCATTTAGTTCTCATGCTTCTCCTAGGAGTACAGAATTTCGTAAAGGTGTAAAGGAAATCCAGGTGTGTGCGTGTGTGTTAGGCGATGTTTATGGGCCCCATCGTCATGTGGATGTGAGGAAATATAGTTTGCCCCTGGATGACCTATAAGTGACCTAGGAGGAGAATAGTTTTTATTGTACGCGCTGCATCAGATTTCTTGGTAGCAGAGTTATGGTTTTCTTTAGATTAGTTTAGTGATTATTGTTTATTGATTATTGATTATTTTATGACTAACATTATATGTTGAGTCGCGTTATGTTATATGTGAGTTTTCACGCTTCTGGGATGTAGGAAGTGGAACACGTGTTGCAAGAGAAGTCACATGGAATTTGGTACATGGTCTGAATTCATTTTTGATAATAACACAGGTTGTGTTATGTTAGGGATTTTCTGTACGAAAAGTGTGTAATTGAGATAGCAAATCACGTTTACTTGTGAAACTTTGGCCTTAATTCTCAGGAGCCTAGTCTCCACATGTGTCTTATCCCCAGAGAAACGAGTAAATTGTTTGCTTGAAAGAAGGGTAAGGTAGCGGGAAGTGCTACTTTATCGGCGAGAGTAAAAATTCTGTGGTAGGGTAGAGGTAAGCGCTGCCTACTGGAAATACAGGGTTCTTGTGTAAAAGGACAAAGCTGTCACTTTTGTTTAGCGAATCAGACTATGGAATTGTTTTAATTGTTGTAACTAACGAAGAAAACAGTGAAAAGAAAATTGCCGATAAATTTTGTGAAGGAGGGGTAAAAGAGCAGAAGTGACGTAGAACAGTGTCGCGCTAGGATTGGATAGTGCGCCAGTCACGTGAACCCAGAGCAGGAGTGACGTAGAAAAGTGCCGCGCTAGGATTGGTTGGTTCGCGGACGGAGGGAATTGTTCTGATTGGTACGTTAGTGTGAGTCGCGCTGTAATTGGTTGAAGTTCCGTACACAGAACAGCGTTAGCGTAAAGAGAAAAACAAATAGAAAACATGCCGTATTACGAGTATGAAAGGGAGAGAACGTCATGGACAACAAAATTAAAGAATTTCTTTAAGAAAGACAAAAAGGTTGTGACTAGAGAGGGACAAGTAATTCCTCCGCCGAAATCAGCAGCTTCACATATGATGCTGAAATATGGATATCATACGTGCATATGGTTGGAAAATTGGGCAAAGTATACGAAGAATGATGGTGCTTTAGCTTTCCCTGAGAATGGTTCATTTAGTGTAGCGGTTTTGCGAAATTTGCGAGAAAAGATGACAAATCTAGAACCTAGACCTAGACCGACACAGTTTGAAGCGTTGACGGAATGGGAGGATGAGATGTATGAGCGAGAGAGATTCAGAGGTTTTAGGGATCATGAGTTTATGCCTGGAAGGATGTGGGGAATAAATCATGAAGACAGAATAAAACGATGGAGATGTGCTAACATGACAGGAGGTTTGTTTCCAGCTTTTACAGTTGAGGAAGGGACTAAGAAAAAACGGACTGAGAAAAAGAAACATATAGAGAGGGAAAAATATATGCATGAGAGCGAAACGGATGATGAATTGCTGGAAGATATTTTAAATAGAAATCCACCCCCGTATCAGCAGAGTTCTACAGTGGTGACACCAAATGCGCCGCTAATAGAGACTATGCGAAATAAAAGTCCGGAAAAGAGAATTGAAATAAATAGGTCACAAGAACAAATGAGAACTTCACAAAATGAAGGAATAGAAAGTGACAATGCCAGCGAATTAGCAAGGACAACCAAAGAACTAACTGAAAAGATTAGAGAGTTAACGAAAAATATGGAAGCAGTTACTGTGCCTGTAACAATAGGTCCAGTAATACCAGTTTTTGAGAATCAGAAAATTGATGAAACATCTTTAGTGATTCCCATGAGTTCACAATTTCAGAGAGAAAAAGAAAGGATGGAACAAAGTGCAAGTACAAGTAATTTGGCTAGTACTTACAGGCCAAGTCCACCTACAAATTTGACGGTGAATGAGTGCAATGGTAGGAAAATGCATATGGTAACAGAATCTGCAACAGAAACCCCTGAAAAGAGTGGTAATTGGATAGAACTAAATAATACACCCATAGGTCCGACTCCTGATGAATTAAATGAATGGATGAAGGCATTTAAAATAAAAGAACCAGAAGAAAAACCATTAGATGTAATTAGATTAAAAATCGACATGGAAGAATTAATTCTAGGAACGATTGGTACCGAAAAGATAAAAAATTACCAGGATGATGAAATAATGTTTCTGTGCAAAAGTATTACATGGAGGGCAAAGAATTTACATGACAAACTAGAAGAAGTAGCTAGTGAGATTGGAATAGATTTTGCAAAAGTGAAAACGTTGCAGAAACCATATAGAGTAGACTTTTGTGAAAAGGATATTGAAAATTTGAACACGGCAGGAAGGTTGACACAGATAAAAGAGTTAATTGTGTTGTTGAGAAAATGGGGTGATGTGGACAGATGGAAGGTTAGATGGACAAAGAAGAATGAGAAAACTACAGACAAAGGTTCATTGGCTTTTATGATAACTGAAAAAGAATCTGTTGCAAAAGAATACCCCATGAGAGAAACTCCAGGTGGTAGTTACGTGCATGTTCCCTGGACTAGGCAGGACATACTGTCATTTACCAATGACTTTCCAAAGCTAAGAGAGAAGCCAGTTGAGTGGTACCGACAAGTAGAGAGGTTTGTAAAGGTCTCAAAAGTGTTGTGGATAGATTTAGATGGATTATTTGACATAGTGGTACCAACAGATTTGTGGTCAGAATGTAAGATTACAGTTGACTGGCCAACTACAGAATATCCAAGAGATCCTAAGACAGGAGCTCCAGGTCCTGATGTGATGAAGAAGTACGATAAGGTGATTACCTTTTTGAAGAATAAGATTCCTCCTAAAGAGACAGATTGGGTAAAAATCGATAGAACGACACAGGAAAGTAAGGAGTCTGTACATGCATATTATGAGCAATTGTTATTGGTTTTCAAGCAGTATAGTGGTTATGAGGAGTTGAGTGAAAAGGACATGAGTCATTTTGTGTAACGATTTGTGTTTGGCCTGAAACAAGAAATAAGTGATATGATTAAGCAACACATGATAAACTGGCAGAATGGAAGTGTAGATGAGGTGCTGAGGTATGCTAAGTATTGTAGTGATGAAATAGAGAGTAAACAGCGTAAGTTGAAAGAGAAGGCAATGTGGGCACAGGTGAAGGTGGCAGAAAAACAAGAAGCTCAATTGGACAATAATAATGGAAATGAAACAGGACAGAATAAAATGCGACCTAACATAGGTAAAGGAAAGGGCCAAGTAAGTCTAGAAGAGGCAAAGAAGAAATGGCCATGTCATAATTGCGGAAAATTAGGGCATTGGAGAAACGAGTGTAAGTTCCCACCTAAACCTAATCCGGAAAATCAATCATTAACTCCACAGGTGCAGAATGAGGTAGTTGTTCAACAAAGTCAGGTGCCGCAACCACCACTTCCCAACACTGTTAACCAGCAAAGATACAGTACAGAAACAGGATTCTACGGAGGAGAGCAGGTAACACAGTTGCCGCGAGCAGCTAACATTTCTCAGTATTGGTTGCGTCAGAGTGAGGATGACCCGGATGAAAGATTCTGACGGTGCCCAGGAGAGGGGAAAGAGTGCGTACTTGGCGCAACTCTAGAGGTAGATCAGTCTGGTCCCTTTGTGGATGGAGAAGTGAATGGAGCAAATGTAACATTCCTTGTCGATACTGGAGCTACCCGTTCTACTGTTAGATCAGTGGAAATTCCAAACCTTCCTCTCTCAGGTGAATACATCCAAGTAGTAGGAGTAGCCAATCAGCAGATTAAAACACCACTTACTGAATTGGTGGAAGTAAAAATTGGTTCTTTTAGAAAAATGCATACATTTGTAGTGTGCGATTGTAGTCCTGTAAATCTTTTGGGTCGTGACCTCTTGTGCAAGATGAATTGCACAATTTATTGTACGCCAGATGGAATTGGATTTCAGACCTCAGATGAAGATGTCTTGTATAAAGTAACTTTGATGAATCAGGAACCTGAAATGAATGGTTTGTTTCCTGCATTTGATGCAGAAAAACTTCCAGAAGAACTAAAAAGTGCAGTGAAAGAAAGTGTATGGGATTTTACAGGAGAAGACATTGGATTAATGAAAGAAGTTGATCCCGTAAAAGTAACAGTAAAAGAAGGAACAACTTACCCGAATACGCCACAGTACAAATTAACTCCAGAAATAATTGAAGGAATAACTCCTGTGATAAATAAAATGATTGAACAGGGAATTCTAAAAGAAATAATGAGCAGTCCATGTAATTCACCTATTATGGGACTGAAAAAGCCAAATGGAACATATAGAATAGTACAGGATTTGAGAAAGATCAACAAAATAGTTGTGCCCTGTTGTCCAATAGTGCCAAACCTTGCAGTAATTCTATATCAAATTCCACATGAAGCTGAGTGGTACACTGTGATAGATTTGTGTCACGCATTTTTCTCTATTCCTTTGCATCCAGATAGCCAGCCATTATTTGCGTTCCGGTTCGGAGAGCGTATTTTGGCATGGTGCCGAATTCCTCAGGGGTATACAGAAAGCCCCTCAATCTTTAATCAGATTCTAAAGAAATCTCTGGAAGATTTGAAAATGCCAGAAAAGTCAGTGATGGTGCAGTATATCGATGACCTGTTGGTGGCATCGAAAACAAAAGAAGCATGTGTAAGTGATACAATTGCTTTACTGAACCATCTAGAGAAAAGAGGACATAAAGTGTCTCCTTCAAAATTGCAGTTTTGTCAAAAAGAAGTCCAGTATTTAGGGCATAAAATTGAGAAAGGAGTGCGAAAGATAGCGACAGAAAGAGTAAGAATGATTCAAGGAATGAGAGCACCAATGACGCAAAGAGAGGTAAGAATGTTTCTGGGAATGGTTGGATATTGTCGACAATGGATAAGTGGTTTCTCTTTGATTGCAAAACCATTACAAAAATTGACCAAGAAAGATGTGAAAGACCCTTTTGAGTTAAACAAAGAAGAAATGAAATCTTTCAAAGAATTGAAAAAGAAATTGTGTGAGGCACCTGCATTAGGCATGCCTGATTATGAGAAGGATTTTGAATTGTACTGCAGTGAAAGAGATGGATGTGCGTTTTCAGTACTGGTACAAAAACATGGAACAATGAAAAGACCAATTGCTTATTTTTCAGCTGTTTTAGATCCTATAGCAAAAGCATTGCCTGGATGTCTGAAAGCAGTTGCTGCTACTTGTGTAAGTCTGGAACAAAGTGAAGGTATAGTGATGGGGTATCCACTGAGAGTATATGTTCCCCATTCAGTAGAAATTCTTTTGACAAGAACAAAAACACAGTACATGACACATAGTCGGCTGACTAAGTACGAAAAAGTCATCTTGAGTGCTGAAAATGTGACCATAGATAGATGCATGAATGTGAATCCTTCAACATCATTGCCAGATGAGGAGAGTATAATTGAACAAGACGAAGTAGATCATGATTGTCTGAACGTGCTGGAATATTGCACAAAACCAAGAGCTGACATAAAAGATGAACCGTTAAAGGAATCTGATTATGTCATGTTTGTAGATGGTTCATGTTTAAGAACAAAAGAAGGAGTTTTAAGCGCAGCTTACGCAGTGTGCACAGTGGCAACTGTGATGGAAGCGTCTTGTCTGAAAGGAATAAGGTCTGCACAAGTTGCGGAACTGATTGCTTTGATTCAAGCATGTAAATTAGGAAGAAATGTACGAGTCACGATTGTGACCGATAGCCAATATGGTTTCGGCATCGTACACGACTTCGGTCAGATTTGGTCACAAAGAGGTTTCTTGACGTCTGCAGGAACACCTATCAGAAATGGAGATTTTGTTAAAAAACTGCTTGAGGCGATACAGTTGCCTAAACAAATCGCTGTAGTGAAGTGCAAGGCGCATAAGAAAAACGAAGATTACATAGCCGTCGGCAATAATTATGCCGATGAGATAGCCAAATATTGTGCAGAGAACATGGTGTCCATGAACAAAAATAGAGAAAGGGAGCATATCTCTTCTCCTTTGCTTTTTACTAATACTGTCGAGACATGGGATGAAGTAAGACAGTTACAAGAAACTGCAAGTGATGAGGAAAAAGATTACTGGATAAAAGCAGGATGTAGAAGACAGGAAAATAATGGTGTGTGGGTATACAGAGACGAAAGACCAGTTATGCCTGATAGCATGATTGCAGACATGGCACGGATGTACCATGGACAAGCTCATATTGGGAGAGATGCAATGATCAGACTTTTTAGACAAACCTGGTATAACCCAAAATTCAGAGCCATTGCTGAAAGTCTTTGTCAAAGATGTCTTATTTGTCAGCAGTTTAACCCAGGAAGAAAAACAGTAGTGAGTCTAGGAACAATAGGACGAGAAGGAGGTCCATTCACTAGAATGCAGTTGGACTTTATAGAGATGCCCCCTAGTAACAGACTAAAATATGTTCTAGTGGTCGTCTGTTTGTTCTCTCGTTGGGTGGAGGCATACCCCACTAGAAGGAATGATGGAACAACAGTGGCAAAACTTATGCTGCGAGAGTTCATTCCAAGGTATGGTTTTCCAGTCACGGTTGAAACAGATAGAGGAACACATTTTCAAAATGAGTTGATCCAATTGATTTGCGAAGCATTGAGTATTAAACAAAAACTACATTGTGCTTACAGACCAGAGGCTTCTGGGGTAGTGGAGCAGATTAATGGAACAATTAAGAACAGATTAGGAAAAATGTGTCAAGCTACAGGACTCAAATGGCCAGATGCACTGCCTCTTGTTCTGATGACCATCAGAAGCATCCCTGAAAAGAAAACCGGACTTAGTCCTCATGAGATGATCATGGGACGAGCAATGAGACAAGCACAAGTACCTGTCAACAAGTTATTGACTATAACTGATGATCTAGTACTGGATTATTGCAAGGGACTGGCTGATGTGGTGCGTTCTGTGTTTCATCAGGTTGGACCGGATGCGACCACTCTTGAAAGAAAACCAGCCCACGACTTGAATCCAGGAGACTGGGTCCGTATAAAAATCCACAGGAGAAGAAACTGTCTAGTTCCTCGCTGGGACGAACCACGGCAGGTAATCCTAGTGACAACGACTGCAGTCAAGTGTGCAGGAGTGAAGAACTGGGTCCATGCCAGCCACACAATCAGAGTTCAAGAACCTACTGATCGACATGTGAGTCGACGTCTGGAAGTGTGGGATAAAAGTTTAACAGCTGGGACAACAAGGATAAGAGAAAGGGTGCCAGAACTTGAAGATCGACCTGAAAGTCGACATCTGGAAACCCCAACGGCAAACACCTCTAGAGAAGAAGAGGAAGAAGAAGAAGAAGAAAGAAATTCAGAAATTCCAGAACCTGAAGATCGACCTGCAAGTCGACATCTGGAAACATCTGACACAAGTTCAGGATCTGATGATTCAGTTGCAAACTGTGAAGAATTCCGAAGGAGAACTTGGGGTTATAAACCAATTAGAGAAGAAACTGAGCAAGAAATTGAGCTAGATGAACAACCAAGTACAAGTTATGGTGGAAATCCTTCAGAAATAATATTAATAGATGAAGTAGGGAAAGAAGTACACAAAAGGTTAGAGAATCGAGAAGAACCCCGAGGAGCAATAGGGACAGATAGAGAAACAAAAGAACAGGGAAATTTAGAAACAGAAAGGGAGGAAAACACCAAATCGGAAGAACACCGAGGAGGGACAGTAATAAGGGAAAACAAGAAGGAGAAGACAGATACACCAGTAGGAGATGACGAGATCATAAGTTTCAAAATAAGAGACAATAGTGAAACAGTTGAAACAGAAACTGAAGAAAGTGGAGAAGAGGAGAAGACAAAAACTGAATCAAGAAAAAGAAATTGAAAATCAGAAAGAGAAGAAAAAGAAGGTGAAGCCAAAAGGCCAAGAAAAGGAGATAATTGGCCCAACAGCTATATAAGAAAATTGAGATATAGAATAATAAGAGCAGGAGACGAAAGTGCTGAACAAGTGAATGAAATAACAAGTCAAAAGGGACAAGAAAAACCCAGTGGAAAAAGATTACAAAAGTCCAAAAGAACAAAGAAAGTGAATGCAAAGTATAAGTCACCTGAGTGGCTGTATATTGCACTGACAGATTACAAAGAAGAAGAAAACACTCACGAGAACCAGAGACTAAGAAGTCGAATGGGAAAAGGTGAGATGCAACAAACCTGAAGTGAAGACTTATAGTGCTTCTGCCGGACATGACAATTTTACTGGATGTGACAAATCACCGGATGTGACAACGAAAGAATTCTGGAGAGAATTGAAAGAAAGTACCAAGCAAAGACTTTTTGAAAGCAGAGTGGCATCTAAGTCATTTCTGAGGTGTAGTGACACAATTTTCTGAAACTTAACAAATAGAAAAAGAAAAATGGAAAATACTAGGGATAGAAGAGATAAATGTGAGTTTATAAAAAGATGGTGCAAAATGTGCTGTTTTTGTACAGGGTTATTAATGACCATATGGATAGTTTTAGCAATCACAATTCCTATTAGTTTAGCTGTAATAGAAGCAAAGAATGATACTAAACCAGAAAAAGAAACTAATATTAAAGAACCAGTTATTTTAAGAAGTAGTGCAGAGCTACATAAGGATAAGTCAGTAACAGACTTTTCTAAAAATGTTTTTACAAAATTGTTGTATGAATATGTAGAGACAATGGATGTGAGAGATTGTTATGTTTGTATGCAGTTGCCTGCATCAGTGTCAGAAGGTGTGACTTATCATCACCTACCTCTAACTTATGGAATAACATGTAGTGTAATAGCAAGTTTATTTTATAAAACAGGTAGATTAGAATCTTATTATACTGACATAGATAAGATTTTTGCAAACATTCCAGTAGTACCAGAACTTAACAAAGTAAAACCAGCAAAAGTTTTAGGAGAATTCTTTTTAGAACATAGAAAATTAACGTTAGAAGAAATAGTTAGTAACAACCTTACCTGTGAGTTAAAGAAAGAAGAAAAAGTATTTTTAGAAATGGTTGAAGAAAGAAGAATGAAATTTCAAAAAGAAGCAATAAAAGAGGAAGGAAAACATCTATGGACGTTTGAGGAAGGAAATCATGAAGGGAAAAAGATAAATGCAGCAATGACATTAGATTGGCCGCAAACAGGAAAGTTGTGTATTAGGAGAAATAAGACAGTGTATGACAATTACTTTGTAGGTTCCAGTATCTGCCATGACAATTATCAAATTCTGGGAGGTTGGGGATTCAAAGGTGGAAAAGATCCAATATTTCCAGGTATCTATTATATTTGTGGGAATATTACAGGTTACCGGACCATTGGTATGGAACTTGCTATTTAGGCCTGGTCTTTCCAAAAATCTTTCATATGGACAGAGAAGAAAAGGGAACATACAAGATGATTAATAGCTTTACACGTAGAAAGAGGGAAAGTTTTTCAGAACTTGTAGGTGATATTTTTGGAGCATTAATACCAGCAGTGGGAATATCTTTGAATGCATTTAAAATTCGGAAGTTATCCACAGTAGTAGATCGTTTGTCTACAGATACTGCGGGAGGGTTCTTAATGGTAAATACCGAAATGGTTGCCATGAGAGCTATGGTGATGCAAAATCGGCTTGCCCTTGATATTCTTTTGGCAAAAGAGGGTGGAGTCTGTGGAATGTTGAAAGTCCAACATTGTTGTACTTACATTCCTGATAAAAGTGAAAATATACAGAAGTATATCACAAATATTACAAATTTGCACAAAGAACTAGTTCCACTGGAGGTTGAAAATGTTTTGGGAAAACTTGGTAGAGGGTTTTCTTCAGTAGCAAATTGGTTGACCAGAATGAGTAGACTAATGATAGGGAAAGTTATAATAATAGCAACTGTAGTAATACTGTTAGCCATGGTGTTGAAAATAGTAATAACGTGTATAAAAAGAAAAGTAAGACAAAATAAGATAAAAAGAAATAACAGAATAATGAAAGAGAGAGAGAGAGAAATGGGTGAAATTGAGTTGGAGAAAATGAAAGAAAACATGTATAAGGAGACAAAAAGACAAGATGAAGAAGAAACAGATGTGTGAATAACAGAAAGCAAAGGATAAAAGACATGCTGCCTGAAAAGAAGTATAACTTGGGTTTTATGTGGTGATTTAAAAATCACCAAAGGGGGGAGTTGATGGAGCAGAGAAAATAAAATTTTTTAACCCCTAACAAATTTTATAAATAATTAATAAAATGTTCGTTTAAATGTATTAATCAACACTGTACGTGTGGGAAGGGTAACATGCAAATGTGTGTGCTAAATAATCTATTAATGGATGTCCGTGTGTCTAATTATAACGTAAAAATAAATGCGTACTAATTTAAAATAAATGCATGTTTTGTGCTTCATAGAAATAAAACGTGTTGTTGCAAAAACAATAGTGATGGTAAGTAAGGAACAGCTTAAATGTTGCTTTCTGCTAGGTAATAACTAATTGGGGTACGTAGATGACGGGAGGGAAACGAAAAGGCTATTTTTCTCTATTTTAATTATGTTTTGTTTACTTCAAATTAGTGCTTCTAAAGTATAACCGAGTGGCGATATAAAATGGCTACCAGTGGGTGATGTGCGCAGGCGCAAGGGAGACATGTGACACGGGATGAAGTCGGAGAAAAACTAACCTCGTGATGTTGCTGAGAGGCTAGGATGCGAGAAATGGTCAAGGCTGATGTGACCTAATTGAACTGATAGTATGCCGTGATGATCAGCAGAAGACCCGTGGGAAACCAGTTTAAGAGAAAGGACAATGACTGCGGAGTTCTCGAATGTATCGAAAGAAGTTACAAATGTACTGATCGAAGCGGATGGAAACATGTCTTGAACGTGTGGGAAAGGAAATGACCCAAGGACCATTGAATCCAAGAGAACTTGATTAAAAGAATGAATAAGATGACATGCATGGACCAATGAAAGAAAAGCGTGTTATTAATGTTGCAACAATTAGTTAGCAAAGTTAGAATTAGGGTATAAGAGGGCCTACTCTTAGTGGGAGGGAGTCGCAGTCGCAGTCACAGTCAGGCGCGGAGTTGGAGAGTCGTGTTGGTGTTGGTGGCTTCCAGTGCTGGGTGGTCCTGATCGATCCCTTACTGAGCGGGAGATGCTGAAAGACTGTTAGATGAGACGGGTTGCAGGTAGCTGATGCTGACGGGCTGAAGTTCCTGTTGCTGTCTTAATTTTCCAGTTGAGTATGAGAATCAGGTTATTTCAAATTCTTTAACTTAGGTTAGAAATCATTAGGCTAAATTAGGAAGGTAGGCAGGTATTAGGGTTTTGGCTTCATGACAAAAATTTCCTTTCTGCAATAAATTGATTATGCATAATAAATATTTGAATTAATAATGAATGAATAATTGAATAAAAAGTTTAAATTCTTTCTCATGCTTTTAAAATTATATAAAATGTAAGATTCTTTAAACCAAATGACTCAGTGGTTATTTTCCTAAATGATTGTGACATCAGTAATTGGTTATTGTGATTCAGCTGGTCTCAATCACTATGAACTAATTTTTTACATGAATGATTCATCGACAAAACAATGAGCAGGAATATCTTAAGAAATAACTAAAAGAAAGCGATAATTTAAGGTAATAAGATATCCCGGCTCCTTCCAGCGGTACATAAATGGTGTTTTCCATTTAGTTCTCATGCTTCTCCTAGGAGTACAGAATTTCGTAAAGGTGTAAAGGAAATCCAGGTGTGTGCGTGTGTGTTAGGCGATGTTTATGGGCCCCATCGTCATGTGGATGTGAGGAAATATAGTTTGCCCCTGGATGACCTATAAGTGACCTAGGAGGAGAATAGTTTTTATTGTACGCGCTGCATCACTGGCGTAGCCCACCCACGCGTACATGTGGGCCCTCCATGTACTATGTCACCTGCGGCAAAGTGATGTCATGGGCAATGACGTTATTGAAGAGAGCTGTCTGCCCCACGCAAAGATGGCGCATGAGCTCAACAGACCCAGCACTGAGGGCAGCAGGGATCACATGTGCAGGGGCAGCTGTGCCTGGTGTGAAGGAAACTCTACCCTTCAACCCTGTGCCGACACGTGTTGCACCTGTGGAAGTAGATGGGAGGGCGGGCATTGGCCTCCGCGTGGCTGAAGAGGAGCCAGAGTCCACGTCCCCTGTGTTAGCAAACATGGATGCATCACCTCGGTCCTCAGATGACTCAGAAATTGCCGTCTCGGCCTGTGATTCATCCAGCACACGTCTGGTCCCTCCGAGGCGCTGGTCACATCTGACTCACTCAGCACCTGTGCAGCTGCTACATCCGATGCCACACCACTGTTGACCGTCCCCTGTCCCTCAGCACCCACGGGAGATGCCACATGAGAGAGAGCGAGGTGGCCTCACTCATCTGGCATCAATTAAACAGACATGTGCAAGGGAAGCAGCACAGAACATCCACCAATCCACATGTTGCACGATACCTGTGCAATTGCATACAGCCACCACAATCAACACGTAATGGCTGGCGTACAGTAACTGAAGCCGCTAATAAGTGGCACATGTGTTGTGCACATAGCACTACACCCGGCCTGTGTCACCCTGCGACCATAGTCCCAAATCGCGGTGTGCACACCCACTGTCCTGATGGGGCAAGGATGACCACTACGTAATTAGGCCAAAGACATACCTGCATGGAGCAGAATGGGAAACCACTGACACAGACTGCAACATGACGGGCCACAATGGCCATGAGCCCATGCCATCCACCTGTCGTTCACACGAGCACAACTGCTGTTGCACAGTGTTCCGGATGTGTAAGCACCAGAGATATGAGGTGAGGCATCGCAAACATATGACAGAACGAAATCATAGTAGGCACAGTGCCTCAAACATACATGTGAATTGCCAATCCAGGTCACTACAGGTTGTTCCTGAGGGCTACGACTCTGAGTGCATTGAGAATGCAGAGTGCTCAAATTACATCTTGACCCTCAGGAATCGCATATGCATGTCAGGTGCACACAGCACAGAGTACACTTACAACCCACTGCATACACAACATACATCACATCACCCAGATTATGGTTAGGCTGTGGACACATGCTGCTTCTCACCGCAAAAGACACCATCCCACATTACTGTACACTTGCTTGCTGATGATGCCCCTACAAACATGCATCCTGCACAGGCTGTGTGACTGTCAAGATGCAGACCATTACTGGTGAAATGCAGCGCCGTGCTGACCTGACAATACGAGAGGGCATCCCCCGATCCGTTATCCCCACGTAGTAGCTCATCCGGCAGATGACGTCATACCCTTTGTGGAATTGGCTGCACTGTCGGTCACACATACACAGAGGCATCAACTTGGATGCAATGCCTCATCACAAGCCCTTGGGCTGGAGGACTTCAAACTGCAGGGATGGTACACAAGAGCCTTGGAATGTCACTCATACACTTCTCAACATCACCCACATCCACCAATCACAGTGGCATGCTGCTGACCCATCCCAAATACTCAGAGACGTGCAACAGACCCAGGAAGTAATCGGACATGGCCCAACAGCATGTGTACACCACACGTGAATGCATGCTGCTGGGAGTGTGTACACAGTACCTGTCCATCCCATTCACATGCAGGTTGCCAGCACATTGAGCAATGTGTAGTCTGCCCACATCTACTGTCCATTGTCAGGTGGACCAACACATAGATCACAAGGCAACACATCTTTGTGGGTGGACTCACTGTGTCCAACACTGCGCAGCCCTCAACGTACTCGCCCTGTGAATGGCTCACCCCACAATGGAGGTCACATTCAGTGCCACTATCTCTCACACACATCCCTATCACAAGGCATGGTGTGTCCAATCGACAGGGCTGAGTTTGTGCATTTCAGGAGAGACCTGAACAAAACACACATGTAACCCACTGTACAGTCAGTGTTGTCTCCTTCTAGGATTGTGCGGTCAATGTGCAGCCCAGGTCTGCTGCGACTGAGAAGGCCAGGAGGGACCCAGCCAGCCATTCACACAAGCAATGACTGCCCTGAGTCCTGCATTGCCAAGTGGCTGCGTGACTGGATGTGTGACATGGAAATGCCATGTACCACCACTCGTGAGGGACATGCATGGGAAAGCGCCATAGAGCCTACATACCCCTTACACCTGGAGTTAGCATGGTAAACAGTGCATGTTGGAACCCCACAGGCTCTGACTCATAGTGCTGCGGATCAACGACATGTGTGTCCCGCACATGCACTCCCACACACACTGTAGTTGTCTTACACACACAAAATTTGCTATGAATGGCCTTGGGCAGTGTGCGTGGAGCTCGGAATCCATGATCTCCAGCTCCTCGCTGGTGAGTGGACCTGGACATATCTTCAGAGTCGTTGACATGTAGGTGGACATGTGGCAGCAGTGGCAGGTGTTGTTGAGGGATGCCAGGCAGCAGTCCCTGGAAGCTGTGGTAATGCCGGTCTCCCTCCTACACACATATAGCCCCCTGGGGCTGTTCCAGTGGGTCCAAGCTGCTGAAATTGGTGTACCATGTCTGCCTACTTCAAATGCACACAATGTCCTGCACCGAGCTGTCCCGGTACGCTTACCTCTATCGTCGAACACGCAGGATGCAGTCGCGAGGGCCATTGGAGTTGGCCTCAAGGGCCTGGTCCATGGCGGGTACAGTCCGCTGTTGCCATGTGGAATCCACAGTTGAAGGTGCGCCATGCATTTGCAGGTGTGGCCATGATTTGTGTGTGGGAGCATGTCCACACTGGACAGGGCCACTTCATGCTGTGTGCATAGGCATTGACGGTCAGTGCTCAGCCTCCACATGTCTGTTGGCACATCATCATGTACACATTAGCATGGGTGCATGGGATGTGCATATGCACACACATGCCATATTTCTCAATGTACATCTCCCACTTGGCACGTGCAACGTTACGTGTCACTTGTGATGTGTGTTTGCATTCACACAGCTGTGTTGTCATGGAGTTGTCAATGTGTACACCTGTCAATGTGTGTTGGAGGTGTGATACGTACAGTGCTGGACATTGGGCGAATTAGGGACATCAGGGTCTGTCTCATATCCCATTGTGCAGCAGGACCCACTTGTTTTGGCCGCACAGCCTGTGTACATTGTGTTGTTGGTGTGTGCCATACTCACCCGGCCTCGGAAGCTGTGTCTGGCACAGAAGCTAGGTATATTGCCGTGGTGTTGTCGCCTCCCACCTATGCAGTCTGAAACCATCATGATGCCTTTCAAGCTATTAGGGCCTAACTCCCCATGTGCATGCTCATAGCAATGGTTTGTGTCAGTAGCCATTGCTATTGGTAAGGGGACCTGTGTAAGGGTATTGTGGCTGTGCTGTCCCTACTTGTCAGCTGTTCTGTGATTCTATTGCTTTGTCAGTAATTTGAGTTATGTGTATGTGAAAGTGCCATGTGGTGTGTTGCATTGACATGTGTCCACTTCCATCTGTCCTAGGAGGAGACCAAACTTACATCGCCCATACCAATTGCTGTCAGACATGGAGGATGTGGAGGTCATTCATAAATTCCGGCTGGACCGACCCACCCTGCATCGCCTATGTGCCATGTTGGAACCCCACCTTCGTCCTCGCAGGGTGTATCCAACAGCATTCACCCCCACGGCTAAGGTGATGGCTGCACTGCATTTTTTCGCTACCGGATCTTTCCAACACACTGTAGGCAGTGGAGGTGGAATGTCCCAACCCATGTTCAGCATGGTGCTACGGGATGTCCTGTCAGCTATAATGCTGTACAGGAACCGGTACATCCGATTCCCCAGGGCTCGTGATTTGGCGGCAGTGAAGGGTGCTTTCTATGCCCTTGGACGCATCCCCCACGTTGTTGGTGCAATTGATTGCACCCATGTTGGCCTTGTTGCACCACAGGCCATGGAGCACATCTATAGGAACCGGAAACATTTCCACTCCCTGAATGTGCAAGTGGTGTGCCTGGCGGACATGATCATCACACTCGTGTGTGCGAAGTTTCCCGGTTCCACCCATGACTCACACATCATGCGCCACAGCATCCTCCCACGAATGATGTCCAATCTTCAACCGGACCGTGCATGGATTGTTGGTGAGTATGCATACTCGTGTAGCGTGCTGGGTGTGACATGCTGTCTTGTATCCTGTTGGAATTGCAAGGATTCTCTCTGTTTCTCACACCCAGGTGACTCGGCATATCCTAACGGGCCTTGGCTGCTGAGCCCACTACGTAATCCCAGGACACCAGCTGATGTCAGATACAATGAGGCACATGGGAGGACCAGACGTGTGGTGGAGCGGACTTTTTGACTCCTGAAGTCCAGATTCAGATGCCTGGACCGCACCGGGGGTGCACTGGCATACTCCCCACAGAAGGTGTGCCAGATAGTTGTGGCATGCTGCATGCTGCACAATCACGCTATTCGCAGGCAGATCCCCCTGATAGTGGATGATGGTGATCAGCCAGGGACCCCGCCTGCAGACCAGGCCGTGTCCAGTGACGAGGACAGTGGAGAGGAGGAAGCAGTGAATGAGCGTCAGCAGCTCATCGCCCGCTACTTCACTTGACGGTGAGTGACCATGTACGTCGGCTGATGTTGCTGTAGTTGCGTAGGTGTATGTGTGCATTGTCATGGCGGCCTATTGTTCATTGAGTGCTGTGTGGCAATGGTCCATGTCCAGGGTAGTATGCCACTGACAGTGGCTGTGGCATTGTGCCCTGTTGCTCTGTGAGATGTGTGTACATTGCTTGGACTTGATGACAAGTACTGTGTGATGAGTGTGTGACACACACATTCAATTGTCTCTTGTTCTGTTTTTCACCCCTAGGTCCCTACAGCCTCTCCTGGCCTATTGACATACCACACTACAGATGCATTACTGATCATGGTGATGGTTGCACATCCTTGATTAAACACAGAGCAGATACAACAGAATGTGATCCAGGTGTATTTATTTTTAACAGTGACATGTGATTGTGGGCAAGGTGATGACAAAAGTGGTGCATGCTGGAACAATGAGTTGACGGACATGTCCGCGTGATGGCCAAGGTGTACCCATGTTGTTCTGGGTCCACAGTCCGACAGACACATGCCATTCACATGGCAGTGTGGGGTAGGATAGTAGTCCAAGTGAATGCAGTAGGTGGCCACCGTGGCTGGCTGTCTCACTGGCGTTTGGAGCGTGCAAAGTCTTCTCTGGACACCTGTTTCCTCTTCGGACGCCGCCTTCCACGTTTGAGAGGGGGGGTTGTGTTTGTGGGCTGCTGGTGGTGGCTGAGGATTGCCCACTTGCTGTGGACGCAGGGGAACTGGATGTTGCACGGACCTGCGCCCCAGCAGGTGGTGTCAGAGGTGGTGTGGTTGGCCTTGATTGGGCCCTCACCGCCACCACTAGCTGGCCCATGAGGTCGACAAGTTTGCCCATACGGGTCACGAATTGGCCCATATGGGCGTCCATGGACCTCAACTCCCCAAGGACTTCCCGTGTATCGGCAGCTGACTGGGCCCATTGTCCCTGGGCCTCTTCATAGGCCCCAAGGACTCTGGCGATTTGCAGCAGGGCTTGGCTCCCAGGCTCTGATGGTGTTGGCCTGACCCTGCTCCTCCCACCTGATCTGCTGCCACCGACCTGCCCACTCGCCACAGTGGTCACCCGGGGCCTCGTTGTTGCTCCCAGGGTCGATGTGGACGTGCGTGCAGCCCCTTGCGCAGGGTGAGTGGTCAGGGAGGCCCTGGTGGTGGTGGTGGTGGTGGTGGTTGCGGCGGTGGTGGTGGTGGTGGCCGCAATGACCGTGGCAGCAGGGGCCTGGGACTGGTCACCAGCCCTGGGAGATGGGTTTGTGGGTGGGAGGGGTCCTGGGGAGCGGTTGGGCCCTGCCACACCAGATGTGCCTGGTAGGGAGTCCTCGTCCGAAGAGGTGTCCAGATCTTCCACATCCGTGAGTCCGGGTGGGGGGCTTGTGGACTGGCTGTGATGACTGCTGTCTCCCTCTCCAGCATCATGCTGTTCGTCACCTGTGGGGCGGAAACGAAAGGTTATTGTGTTGCACCTTGCAAGGTTTGTGTTAGCTGTCTGACATTCACAGTTGGTGCACAGTTGTGCACTGATTTCCCAGATGCGTGTGTATGGCTCTACAATGTGTGTGCGTGATCAAGGCAATGGAATGGTGTGATGGGTGCACATGGCATGGGACAGATTTGGATAGCCAATCGGTGTGTGTTGCAGTACCCCTACATTTTGTGGCTTTGGTGGAAACGGGGTACAGCCCCCTCAACGCTTTTGGGGTGAATTATGGTTTTGGGGTTCAAATGGAACGCTTAGAAACGCAGATGGCAAAAGGGGTACAGCCCCGCAACGCTTTTTGGGTGAATTATGGTTTTGGGGTTCAAATGGAACGCTTAGAAACGCAGATGGCAAAAGGGTACAGCCTCCTCAACGCTTTTGAGGTGAAATATTGTTTTGGGGTTCAAATGGAATGCTTAGAAACGCAGATGGCAAAAGGGTACAGCCCCTCAACGCTTTTGAGGTGAAATAGGGTTTTGGGGTTCAAATGGAACGCTTAGAAACGCAGATGGCAAAAGGGTACAGCCCCCTCAACGCTTTTGAGGTGAAATTTTGTTTTGGGGTTCAAATGGAACGCTTAGAAACGCAGATGGCAAAAGGGGTACAGCCCCCTCAACGCTTTTGAGGTGAAATAGGGTTCTGGGGTTCAAATGGGACGCTTAGAAACGCAGATGGCAAAAGGGGTACAGCCCCCTCAACACTTTTGAGGTGAAATATGGTTTTGGGGTACATACTGTGACGTATGGGTGCAGGAGGGGACATGTGTTTTGGCGACACGACACTGCAGGGACAAAGGTGTGTGTATGTCTGACATACCAGGCATATCTGCTCACTGTTATCATTTAGGGACATTACACTGCAAGCATTGTGGGGAGTGAGTAATGGTTGTGTGCCACACAACGTATTACAGATGGGACAATTCCTTGGTGTGCGTGCTACCCTCAGCCATGTGCAGCGATGCAGTGCTCTTGGTGTGTTGACTATATTAGGTATGTTATAACTCACAGTGTGACGTGCGCTTCAGACAATACAGACACATTATTGGTCATCGGCAGGAATCTTTGCTGTACTACTGTATATGGGACAACTGATTAGATGGTATACCTTTCATGACACTGGGGCTGAAAAGATGTGATGGATGAGACATTGAATGTGCATTGTGTGGCTGTGTGGTTCATGTGTCCAGTGGTGTATGTGACATTACTGTGGTTCCACTCAGTTACATTGAGACAAGATAGACTTACATGGGTGATGTTGTACGATGTCAACAGAACAAGCAGACACGACTACATGAACAGGTCTTCGATGGTGTTGCTGATGTGTGTGATAACTGGCACAGTGCACGGCATGTGGGTCAGTACTCCAGTGAGACTTGTGCATGCAGACGTGACTCCTTACGTGTTAGTGTATTTGAGATGGCTCATGTGGGCTATGACTCTGTAATTCATGTCCGTGTGCACATTAGTCACATGGTTATGACAGGGAGCAGTGCTACCTGTTCCTCTGCTACGTGACATGTCCCAAATGTTAGTCGTGGTACAGTCCTCATGCCTACAGTCACCCCGCCTTGTACAGTGGTCTACCTACTTGTTGGTTTGTAGGGAGCAATGCAATGGCTGTCACATGGTTATGAGAGGGAGGGGTGCTCCATCTTGCTGGTCTGTGGGAGTGGGGGCCGTGTTGTGAGTTGTGGTGAAGGCTTACCATCCACAGACACCCCTCCATGTAGGGATACATATCTACCTGTCGGGTGAAGGTGTGCACTGCAATGGCTGACACATGGGTGTGGGGAGTGCTCCATCTTGCTGCGCAGTAGGTCTAGGGGCCTGGTGGTGGTTGTACTTCTGCAGCCCCCCCTCCGATACACGGACTTTGTGGTAAGGCTACTTACCTGTTACTTGTTGGTTAGTGCAGCTATGGCTGACACATGAGTGTGGGTGTGGGGAGTACTCCTTCCGGCACATCTGGGGTACAGAGGGACCTGGTGGGAGTTGTGGTGCTGGCTGACTGTACACATGCCCCCATGGTTTTGTTTGTTGGTACCTTTGGGCTGAGTGTGTGGGAGTGTCTGTTGCATGTGTGAGAGATGTCTTGTGTATTGTGTACTGGCCATGGGGGTGTTTTGCACTCGGAGCTATGGCATTCTGGTAGTGCATGACAGTACATAGCGGTGTGCTGGTATACATTTGTTTGTACTTACCAGCCTCCACTCCCCCTGGTATTCCGGTGAGACTCTCCGGATGCAGGATGCCTCACACCTTCTCCTCCCACGCCTTGAAGGTCTTGAATAGCGCAGGATTTCCGCCGCCAGTCGTGGCAGCCAGCTCACGGTTCTTGGCCTCCTTCTTCCTGACCACGCTTTTCAGGTCGTGCCACCTCTTTGTGATTTCACCCCGGTTGCGTGACACGTTCCCAACTGCATTCACCTGGTCTACTATCCTTCTCCACATCCTGTTTCTGGTGGCTACTGGTGTCTGTTGGACCTGGTTCCCATAGATTTGTGGGTGCACCTTGATGATCTCATCGACCATGACCGTCAACTCAGTGGCAGTGTACTTTGGCGTTCTTTGGCTTGCCATGGTGTGTGTTCTGCTATTTGTTGAGCTGGTGTGGTGGTTGTGTGGTTGTGTGGTGTGTGGTGTGTGGTGTGTGATGTGCAGGGGGTTCGTGGGGCCGGTGTTTCAGTGGTGATGGTGGTGGTGGTGATGTGTGTGATGTGTGCGTGCGTGTGGTGTGCTGCTTTCCTTTGTGTCTCTCTGTGTTGTCTGATGGCGTCTTCGCTTTGTCCTAGTGCAAGGGATTGTGGTCTGTGAGGAGGCTGGTTTTGTACTAACATTTGTGGGTGTGTCATGATGGTCTGTCGTTTTCAGGTGTGTTGTGTCTGTTGTCCTGGGATTTGTAGTTTTTTAGTTTTGGCAGGGGGCATGTATCATTGGGATGTGTTCTGTGTTTGTGAATTTTGGCGTAGTTTGCTGTGTGGACTTGTTGGCCATGTTGTGTGTATTTCTTTGTCCCGCCAATGGTTTCCGTGCACGGACGTGGCCGCCAGGCCTTCCGCCGTGTCAGTTATTCATCGCTGTTGTTAACCGTGGCGGGCGGGGATTATGTGGATTTTCCGCGCTCATGTCGGGGAGATCATAATTTCACGGTCGTTGTCTCGGACGTCGGAGCGGGCGGATTTGGGTTTTCGGGCGGGATTGCGTCCGTGGCGGACGGTTAATCTTCTACTCGGACATGGACGGGCGGAATTTTGTGTGTTTTTACCGCCGCGGGCGGTGGTTGCTTCGCGACTTCATAATTGCTCGGTCGGTATTCCCATGGTGCAGGCGGGCGGTTTTCTCATGCTATCGTGGAGGGCGGATTATTTAACGCTGGTTATCGTAATGGGCCCCTTATACACTAAAACCCAACATCCGCTCCTAAAACAAAAATTTCTAATTTGAATTTAAAAATTTTGATTTTATTAAATGTTTAAATCAATTATTTTAAAACACTCCCCACCCTTATCCCCTATAAACCCAACATCCCACTCCTAAAACAAAAAATTCTAATTTAAAATTTAAAAATGTCGAATTTATTAAAATTTATAAAAAAATGATTTTAAAACACTCCCCACCCTTATCCCCTATAAACCCAACATCCCGCTCCTAAAACAATAATTTCTAATTTAAATATAATTTTTTTTGAAATTGTTAAAATTTTAAATTATTTATTTTAAAACACTCCCCACCCTTATCCCCTATAAACCCAACATCCCACTCCTAAAAAAAGAAGAATTCTAATTTAAATTTAAAAATTTCAAAATTATTAAAATGTTAAATCAATTATTTTAAAACACTCTCCACCCTTATCCCCTATAAACCCAACATCCCACTCCTAAAAAATAAAATAAAAATGTATTTTTATAACATTAAATAAATAATATTATACCTAAAAACAAACATAAAACATATTAAAAAAGTACAATAACAATATTTTGACATAACGATATTATTACAGTCGACATTTAAAAATTCGATATATTTACAGCACTAAAAATCAATATTTTTTACATCGATATACATAACATCGATATTTAATACTATCGATATACTAAACTCGATATTAATGTATGTCGATATTAAAAAGTGGATATTATGTCCACTTACCGGCTCCTCATGTTTACATAAATAAACTTTGGTAAAACCAACTCATCGAGCCTGGCATTCCTTGCTTAATGCCATTCTCTGAAGGACAGTCAAGCCTACAGTGTCTTCTACCTTCCTGCCCCGATTCTGCCCCTGTAACGCCCCAGCAAAAGAGCAGCCGTCCCGAACACTGACACTTCCACACGAGAACTGACACCCCTCATTAACAGCACACACACACACATACAGACAGATATCAAACACTCGTAAATCTAAGCTGTCACAAACACACACCCAAAATCATACTCAGACATGAAATAAACTAGCAGACACACACCATCAACAAACACAAAACTTCTTGGAGCAGCAAGTTCGCACAGTGATCTCGGAGACGGTCTTGTCTCAAAACCTATAGTTGAAATAAACTGGCAGCAATGATACTTTGCAAGGAGAAGAGGCACGCCTGCTTCAACCACCGTGACCCCTAAAGCACAAACAAATGACAGCATTGAAGACAAGCCTCTCAGATTAGCGGGGAGACACCCCCACCATCCTACTATGCTAAACACTAATATTTTTATTTATACATATTGTTTAAGGTTTTAAAAACATGAACCACAATTATATAATTAATTATTGACTGACTAGCAACTTAAAAATGTTAATTAATCGGAAGGTAGATTTATAGAATCAGAATTCATGTGGCATCTAATTACGAAATTCCGCAGATACTGACAAATGAACAATGTCTAAGCTAAGGCATCCATTAAAAAGTTTAAACATTAAGGGGTCGATTCCGATGTCGCCAAAAGTGCCTTCCCAATGCTATTCGTAGGCTTACCTTACGTCCGACCCGTATCCGGAGCTTTTTCCTACAAACTAGCAAGTACGATGCATATAACAGGCAAATCTCCGACCGAATCGTCCGCTCCGATTCGTGCACTATGTCAGTAGCGAACAGGCTCAGGAAACACGGAAAGCGAGTCGTACGGAGGCGCAACCTAACCAATTTCCGGATACGCTAGTACGATGCGTCCCGAATACGCGTCGCACAGGGCGCCGGCTCCAGCATGTCACAGCATCCGGACGAGGCGTATGAATGAAAGCTCCGAGTCGCGCCAGAACACGATCAACGGGGACGAGACGGAGCAGCCATGTATCCAATCGCGCATGTCTTCCCTATACTGTACGCCCATCGTTACCAACGCGCACGACGCAGAAGGTAAGTTAGACACCTACCACACACCAAAATGTCACGAGTACACGAAAGGAAACACCACCATAGGGGGGTGGATGCTTATCCCAAATAGCATATCCCACCCATAGGGGGTGGATGCCTATCACTCCCATTATTGTCCACCCCATAGGGGTGGATGCCTATCACTCACAGTATTGTCCACCCCATAGGGGGTGGATGCCTATCACTCACAGTATTGTCCACCCCATAGGGGGTGGATGCCTATCACTCACAGTATTGTCCACCCATAGGGGGGTGGATGCCTATCACTCCCAGCATATCCCACCCATAGGGGTGTGGATGCCTATCACTCCCAGTATTGTCCACCCCATGGGGGGTGGGTGCCTAACACTCACAGTATTGTCCACCCCATAGGGGGGTGGATGCCCATCACTCACAGCATATCCCACCCATAGGGGGGTGTATGCCTATCACTCCCATTATTGTCCACCCCATAGGGGGGTGGATGCCTATCACTCACAGTATTGTCCACCCCATAGGGGGGTGGATGCCTATCACTCACAGTATTGTCCACCCATAGGGGGTGGATGCCTATCACTCACAGTATTGTCCACCCCATAGAGGGGTGGGTGCCTATCACTCCCAGCATATCCCACCCATAGGGGGGTGGATGCCTATCACTCCCATTATTGTCCACCCCATAGGGGGGTCGATGCCTATCACTCCCAGCATATCCCACCCATAGGGGGGTGGATGCCTATCACTCACAGTATTGTCCACCCCATAGGGGGGTGGATGCCTATCACTCACAGTAATCACTCACAGTATTGTCCACCCCATAGGGGGTTGGATGCCTATCACTCACAGTATTGTCCACCCATAGGGGGTGGATGCCTATCACTCACAGTATTGTCCACCCCATAGAGGGGTGGGTGCCTATCACTCCCAGCATATCCCACCCATAGGGGGGTGGATGCCTATCACTCCCATTATTGTCCACCCCATAGGGGGGTGGATGCCTATCACTCCCAGCATATCCCACCCATAGGGGGGTGGATGCCTATCAGAATGACCATCCCCACTCATAGGGGTCAGGATGCCCATCAACACCAGGATACACACACATAGGGAGACTAAGCAAACCACCCCCTCTACCATCTTTGCAACATTGCATGTTTGTATGTGAAAAATGCTCGCAACACAGATCGTGGCAGTGGACATACAATGTGACTCAAATGTTAATGTGTGTCACTAATATCCTGCAGCAACTGATCACTGTGGTAATGGGGTCTAAACCCCCCATCACCACAGTGACCAAAAGCTGATTGTGTGCATCAGAATTCCTGCATCTACTGATCATTGTGGTAATGGGGTCTAAACCCCCCATCACTACAGTGACCAAAAGGTGATTGTGGTGTTCAAAATTCCTGCATCTACTGTTCATTGTGGTAATGGGGTCTAAACCCCCCATCACCACAGTGACCAAAAGCTGATTGTGGGGTTCAAAATTCCTGCATCAAATGATCATTGTGGTAATGGGACATAAACCCCACATCACCACAGTGACCAAAAGGTCATTGTGTACATGAACATACCAGTATCTTCAAAACAGCACGCATGAGTCCGTGTCCAAATTGCACAAGCAATGTTGTGGCACTGTAGTGGTTGTGACACATACAAACATAGAATTGGTTTGGCAAATATTGCCGTGTATCACAAGAACACCCTCTGCCATGTGCAGACAAGCAATGGCCATGACCCTTGACAATGGCTCCAGTGAACAGTCAGACAATGTGCAAAGTGAGCACTATGAGGAATACACACATATCTACACCAACAGACACACACACTAAGGAATCCTGTGGAGACTGTAGATGTTATGTGAACAAGTCCCACACCATGTCAGCAATGGGAGATACCAAACATGATGAATGTGCAGGCCGATGAGCTAGGAGACACAGGGACACTAGGGTAAAACCTCCCAAAAACATACTGCCAATGGCCTGTAAAAGACATAACAGTGCAGTGGTGCCGTAGCACAAACACAGACACCATTACAATAGCAAGTTCATGATACACATCATCAACATCATGTACATAATATGCAACACCACTGGATAACAAAAATGGCTTTATTCAGCAATAAAATATATATGAATGTTCATGCCACGATGCAAAAAGGCCAATGGCCAGTCCATCAAAGAGTCCAACCAGGGTAACAGGTGAAAACTTGTCATCCATTTATTGCCTGCACTGCTATGGACCAGGGACATCTCACACCTTGGAGGGGCATACATAGTGGCAGGCCAGGCACCGCAGGGACAGGATCAGGGGACAGGAGAATGGGGCAGTGGAGGTGTGGTGGGTGCAGGAGTGACGCCAGCAACTGCAGTGGAGGGGTCTGACACAGTGGGCGCCGTCACCACTGCTGGGCACAAGTCAGATGTGGGGTTTACCTGCACCACTGCAGTGTGCAGGACAGATGTGGTGGACGGGCTCTCAACTGCAGTGCCCAAATCAGACAGGTGGGATGTCCCTCCTACTGCAGTGCCAACATCAAGAGGAGTGAAATGGGGTTCAGATGAGGTGGGCAGGACAGAGGGGGGAGACACGGTTTCCACACCAGTGGCAGGAACAGGCTGAGCATGTGAGGTGGGGGTGGAAGTGCATGTGGAAGGGGGGAGGGCCTGCGGTATGGTGTGTGGGTGAACCTGGTGCAGGGAATGGCCGTAGGACCTGTGTATTTGCGTCCGGGGTGCTGCAGGATGGAGAGTGTGAGGTGGAAGCCTGTGCCTTTGGTGGTGTCTTACCCTTCCTGGTCCGGGGAGACTTGCGGGTGGGGGCCTCAGTGTCCATGCGCCTGGGGGAGGGTGTCCGTTTTGCAGGGGAACTCCCCTCTGTGCGTGCTGACTTCCTCTTCCCCCTGTAAGTTGGACCAGATGGTTCTGTGGGGAAGAGGCCAAGGTCACAGAGGAAGAGCTGCTTGGAAGTGGGGGCAGTAGGTGAGGCAAGGGAAGGTGTTTTGGAGGGAGAGGGGTCTGAGGAATGCGGAGTGCTTGTGGATGCCTGTATGTGTGTCTGTGACCCATCCCCTGTGTGTGTGCCGTCAGTCCCCGGAGTGTGCGTGCTTGTGGATCGAGACTTTGGCTTGCGTGTCTGTGTGGTGCCATTGCCTGATGTGGTGCGTGCATGTGCGGGTGTGTGTGTGTCTGTTGGACAGGCAGGGGAGTGGTGACTGTGGATGTGGCAGAGGTAGCAGGGGTGAGGGCCTGTTGGAGGAGGGACACTGCTGCCGTCTGTGTGGAGGCCATGGCCTGAATGGTCCAATGTAGGGCAGACAAGCTTGATGAGATGCCCTCCATGAAGGACACCAGTTGTGTCAACAGACTGGTGTGGGAATGGAGGACACTCAGCATCGCTGTCTGACCTACATGGAGCTGCTTCAGTAAGTCCACAGACTCCACACTCAGGGCAGCAGGGGAGACAGGGGCAGGTGGTGCGGTGCCTGGCACGAAGGAGACATGCTCCCTTACACGGGAGCCTCCACAGACATCTGGAATGGGAGCAGAAGGGAGGGTGGAGATGGTGGTGGTGGCGGGGCCAGACCTGCTAGGTGTTGTCTGGGGGCTGCCGGCACCCGCCTCCACAAGGGAGTCATCACTGAAGCTGGCGTGTTCCTCAGCCGAGGTGGACGTAGCCGAGGTCTCCTCAGTGTGGCCCCCCTCACCCTCCGTTCCACTGGGTCCCTCCGAATCCTCCGCAGCGGACCCTGTCTGGCGTTCTGGCTCCTCATGGTCCGTTGAGCTGTCTCCTCCAGTGTCCGTAGATGTAACGGCAAATCAACATGGTAAACAGAGAAACATCAGTCACCTGTATAGACATCACACATCACAGTCAGAACAGCACATGACAGCGCACGTTTGTGCATCATTTGCAGTAAATACTCTTAAGTGCAGACACATATTTGCAAAACACACATGTCAGTCTGACAGCAAACCATGCCCCTCATATCCTACATGTCCATGGAGACATCAGTCTGGTGCATGTAGCCAGACACGACTCATTTGTGCACACATGCACCACATAGACAGTTCCCTGAACGGCAGGATGTGTGATGGAAATGTGTCAGTACACACATATACCATCTCCTGCCACTGAGTTTGTACATGTGTCAGGTAAAAGGATGGCCAAAGTAATAGTCAGTAATATGTATATGCCTCCTTCACCACACACCATGATGTGCTCATGTTTTTCTGGACGATGCCACAAGTGAGTGCATGCAGGACAACTTCCAGCACTGCAGGATACACTAGAGCAAATTAAACAACATGCTACAGGGCAGTCTGGGTAATCAGTCATTGCTGCCTTCTGTCACTGGGGCAGTGCATCACAAAACAAACAGTCTGCACCGTATTTCAATCATGTAGTTGTGGGGAATATAAGCCCTGCATCTGTCAAGTGCACATGTTGCCCCACTGCTACCCACATGTTAAGGCAAATGATGATCCCACTTCCAACATATGCCACAGTACAGTGACAGCAAGCACAAGTCTGGCAACATGAGCACATCACAGTCTGATGACAATGAAGTATAGCTGCCTGCACTTAAATTTTGGAAACACCATCAGGCACAGTCAAGTGATTACACACCGATGTTTGACCCCATCGTGAAGATCCAACAGCCACATGTCAGCTGTCTGACCACCAAAAAATAATTGACACCCCAGGAGTCTAAAAAGCTAGCCCACTCCACAATGAGACAGAGGCTGACACCTGATTGCACATTGCACAATGCATTCAATTTACTTTGACACACATGATTAGGAAAACTGAGTGTACACCATGTCTAGAGTAGACATACCTGACCTGGTCCATGTGCAACATGGGATTAGCCCGAACAGTAGGCATATGTCCATGCATGTGTGACACACATGATGGACATACTTCAGAGATCACAACATTGTCACACATGCTGCATGTGTGTGTGGGTAACACCCCAGACACATATGGCGAGGCAGAACATCAACTAGGACACGTATGTATGGCCCACACAGAGTGCATGTCACATATTTGTCAATGTGCAGATACATGTCAATAAATTCCACACTCATGAAGGCCAATACATACTGCCTGTAGCAGATGCGGTCACCCACATCAACCTTGGACAAGAGCAGGCCCCCCCGTGAGACATGTCACTGACTGAAAGGGACACACCTGTGTATCATATGAGGAAGGGCCATTACAGAAATAATGGACATGATTCTAGTTCAAGCAGACAGACAAACTGTGGTAGCGTAACCAGGCTGAAGGAATGCAAAGATCATGTTAGACACAGTTCACAGACAAGGCATGCACTTACCCCCTCCTTGCTGCTGTCTGGCCTTTAACAGCCCATCCAGGTCAGGCAAGACCACTGGCAGAATCCAGCGCATGTGGGGGGTCAGGGTCCGGTGTCTGCCCCTACTGCGAGGAGGCGACAGCTTCAGCAGGACTCTAGCAATGCGTCTGCTCCAGCCACGTAGGTCCTGCCACCTCTTCTGGCAGCTGCGGATGCGACGCCTGTGGACCCCCACAGATCGAACTGCCCTGGCAATGGTCAGCCAGATCTCCTGTTTCTGATGGGCATCAACCTGTGAGGATGACAAAGTTAAAGGGCCATTAACACACACACAACATGTTTGTGCATCACACAGTTGGATAAACATGTGCTGTTCACAAGGGCATCTGATGTACATAGGTAGTGCAACTATGTGGATGGACACTTGTCCTGCATCACCAACATGGAAACATTGCCTGGGTAGTATGACCGCCTCTAAATGCACTCTCACAGCACAGTACCTGTTCAGTGCAGGTATCTGCACACTTTGCGTGTGACAACTACTGAGTGAACATGCTAGCCAATGCTTCACACAATGCCATTAGTGCTAGTCAGACAAGATGCACAATGAGAGAGGATGTGGACTGCACACTCACCTGCTCCCCTGGTTTCCCATACAGCTTGCTGTACTGTGGTAGGAGGCTGTCCAGCAGGGCCTGGTTTTCCTCCTCTGTGAAGGCTGGGGCCCTCTCCACAGTACGGGCCATCCTTGGAGCCAGAGGATACAGAGACAGCAGCAGTGGTAGCAGAGATGTCTATATGGTGCATTCAGTGCAGGCAAGTGAGCTCTCAGGGCAAGACACAGCCTTATATTTGTGCTGCAGAGGCAGAATCGGTCCCATGCCTACAAAGCGATAGGTCCGACTCGTTCGCATCCTATGAATTAGTCCAATCCATGAGATGGGATGCATCGGACACGCCTACCGCAACTATCAAAATACCTGCATCATGACAGTTTAGATTTTGATACATTTGTACTAAAAGATAGCCGAATCGTACCCTACGCGAATCGTGCACGATGCAAAATGCGCGTCTGTCACCATGACGACCAACAGGCAACCAGTGCGTCCGGCTCGGTCAGGATGTGTCAGACGCGTGTATTGAAAACTCACACGCGTCGAACAGCATTGAATCTAGCATGCAATCGGTCAGTCCGGCTCGGTCAGGAGGTGTCAGACGCATGTATTGAAAACTCACACGCGTCGAACAGCATTGAATCTAGCATGCAATCGGTCAGTCCGGCTCGGTCAGGAGGTGTCAGACACGTGTATTGAAAACTCACACGCGTCGAACAGCATTGAATCTAGCATGCAATCGGTCAGTCCGGCTCGGTCAGGAGGTGTCAGACGCGTGTATTGAAAACTCACACGCGTCGAACAGCATTGAATCTAGCATGCAATCGGTCAGTCCGGCTCAGTCAGGAGGTGGCAGACGTGTGCATGCAATGCCCACTCATCAACTCAGACAATCTATGTATGAATAATGGCATGCTGTATGCCCTGTGTGGATGGAGTTCTGCACATGTCAAATGGGACAGACACAATAGACAAGACTACTCACATTATGATCCTAGCTTACAGTGCAACTATAGCAGTGTTTGTGAGGGACATGACTAGTGTGAGGGACCACTTCACAGATCATCCTCCTATGCTTGGCCACTGTCCCAGGGGATCATTGTGTTGTGTAGGTCATACATCACATCATGACAATGTCCAAACCATGACAGTGTTGTGCATGGTGACAAGCTGTCTGTATGTAGTGTTGTTGCTAGGTCGTAATACCTTGTCCATGTCTGTGTACATTCAATGCATGTGCTATTTGACCTAAGAATCTATGGCTGATACTTAATTGTGTGTGTGTTGTGCATGTTACAATTGATCACATGGAGAGTGTCAGAGAACAGTGAGTAGTCACAGTACTACACAGGAGTATTTGGTAATACATGAAATAATTGTGTGTATGTTCATGCTCACTTTGCTGTAATTTCTGGATTAGGTCAACCTCAGACATCTGACTTCACTGTGTCATCATTGTAAGTGCCACACAATCTGTTGATACTGTATTACTTGAAGTTTAAATCATATAGTAATATGTGTACATACTTTGTCATGTGTTCCTCAGGGCACCAAATGTCCACAGACCCTTCCCGGATCTTGAAACCATGGTGGAGCGTGAGTGCATGAGGAAATACAGGTTCACAAGGGCATTAATTTTGGAATTGACAGACCAGATGTCACCACACTTGCTACCTGTACGCACATGTCCCTTTGCCCTGACCCCCAAGGTGAAGGTGATGGTGGCACTACATTTTTTTGCCACCGGTTAGTTCCAGTTTACTGTGACTGATGCTGGTGGGATGTCCCAGACGATGTTCAGTCGAGTGCTCCGGGATGTGTGTGAGGCCATGTTGAGGTTCCTCGACCTGTACATACATTTCCCCACACCGCCACAGTTCCGTGCCATTAAGGATGACTTTTATGCCCTGGGACACATGCCACATGTGATTGGATCGATTGATGGGACACATGTGGGTTTGGTTGCACCACGAGCCCATGAACAGGTTTACAGGAATCGTAAACACTTTCATTCAATCAATGCCCTTGTGGTATGTCTGGTGGACCAGATCATCTCCCATGTATGTGTGCGTTTCCTGGGATCTGCACACGACGTATACATAATGAGGATGAGTCGGATCCCCCAGCTGATGTCCCAGTTCATGAATGAGCGTGCCTGGCTTGTTGGTGAGTCAAGTTGTCAGTTGTGTGATCATTGTTTGTCAGGTTGTACCCTGTTGTTGCTCAACTGATCCTTCATATTTGATAATTTTAGGAGACTCTGGATACCCAAACATGCCCTGGTTGCTGACACCACTCAGGAACCCGGTCACACCTGCTGATCTCCGTTACAACGGGGCACATGGGCGGACCAGGCGTGTGATTGAGCGCACATTTGGGCTGCTGAAGACCAGATTCCGCTGCCTTGACCGGACAGGAGGTGCCCTTCAATATTCCCCAGAGAAGGTGTCAAAATCATTATAGTGTGCTGCATGCTTCACCACAAGGCTGTGAGGAATAAGCTACCACTCATTCAGGATGACAGGGACCAACGTCCTCCCTCATGGGAGGATCCAGGCCTGGGGAACGTTGCCAGTGAGGAGGAGGAAGAGGAGGTGGATGTCAGGAGACAGCTCATTGACAACTTCTTTGCTTGAGTGTAAGTATGCATATATGTCTGATGATGCCTTTCCTAAGCGTGATGTGTGTATGTAGGACAATATGTTGTGATATGTGTGTGGGTCAGCTAATTTACAGGCTCATTGCCGTTGTACAGTGTATGTTAAGTTATGATGGTCTCCACTACATTGTTGTATTCACTCCTAGCAATTGGTCAGAATTTACAATGGACAATAGTGAGTCAATGATTGGATATGTCCTCATGGCAAGTTGTATTTAAGACTGTACTATGTCTCTCCTTCACAGGCTCCTTTGGCTGTTGTGTGGGTACACACAACGCTGTTCCATAATGGATTTTCAATTTGGACCAGTACTCTCTGACAGCCAATCTATTTGGTCAGATTTGTCTTTTCTTTGTTTTATTTGGATACTTGGAACTGTCATCAGTTTGCTTTTGTGTTGAGCAGAGCTTCTGCCTGTGTAATAAACCTGTTACACACATTGATGTTTGCCTTCTCCGTAGCAAAAACATGCTACAACCGTTCATATCATGTTTTTCTGCCATGGTGTTCATTTCATTAGACAATGGTCTTTGTTTGTGCGGTTCAATGGTTTTTATTTGACAACAGTGTGTGCAATGTTTAATGTTGCATGTGCTATGTGTGTTGTGCTGACCTTGCGTGGCTATCTCTGGTATGTGTCATGTGACATTTCTTCATGAGGTGGTAGATGAATTGTACGCTGGTCCCTAGGATCATGCTGTATTATGCTAAAGTTACCAGAGCCAAGCTGACATAATAGCTTTGTGTGTGACATTTTAGCACACATTCTTTCTGTGATTGTAGTGCAAGATGCGTTTGAGTCCACATGAGATCATTTTGGTACTGTTGAAGCGCTGCGCCACAAGATTGAAAAACAGGACTCTTTGTAATGGTAGAACTAGTCAGCACAGATAGTTTTGCCATGAACTGCTACACTTTGTTACACATAAGTGGAATACTTGCATTACATTGACGCACAGGGCAATAATCTACACAGATGGAAGATCTATGTATACGCACCAGCGCTTTGCTGTGCATATGCTGTGACCAGTACTCCTACTGTCTGAGGTGAGCGGTTGACCCGTATTGCCACAGAGTTCTTCAATGGTTTGTAGAATCTGTCACCATCACAGGGAGGGTGGTGCTTTCCACACTGAGGTTGTAAACACATTTCACCTGTACTATTATGTTTGAATATGGAATTGTAGGTTGTTTGAGAATCATGTTTACTGCTGCTGGGGCTAGCTCGTATGCTGCATTGTAGGACAACAGTCAGAGATTGTTTTTTCTCACACGTGAATTATTGAACATTACACAAACTCTGATTCCTGATTTGGTGGACAAGCATGGGTGAGTGAGCGTGAATGTGTGCATTGCTACCTTGCTTCGGAGATGTTGTTGGTGCTGGCTACTGGGTGGTAGAATCATTGGGTGTCTTCTGCATATATTTAGTAGAGATGATGAGACACCAGAGGTAGTAGGTCATTGGATTGTGTGTTCTGATGTGCAACTTATGTCCAGCCATCCTTCGACAACGGCCTATTTTGCCGTGCATACTTCTGTATGAGAAGAATCACTACCACAGAACTCATGCACCTCAGTGTGAGACAGTGCCAGGTGATACAGATCATGAGCTAATAAGTGGGTACAGTGTACAATTCACAGATGACACAGGGATTGTGTGAATATGAATTTATTAATGTGCATGTGACAAAATCTAACAGGTAAAGGTGATTGCATTCCCAAATTTATTATCCACAGTTCATACAGGAGTTGGAAGTGTTGTCAGATGAAAATCCTTCTGAGCGAAATCCACAGTCCATTTGGCATTTAGTCTAACTTACATGCTCCATCCCATGTGGGAGAGTCCAGGGACTGTCAACAAAGGGAATGATTTGCACACAATGGAGGATATCCAGAGCATTTCTTTGGCTCCGGGGGGGATGCATGTCCATCAGTCTCTCACTTGCCATCCTTCCTTGGACGGCCCCTCCTCTTCTTTGTTGTGGGTGGACCCTCAGTATCAGGCTGCAGCAGCGGAGGGGACTCTACGCCAGACTCCTCATCCCTCCTGTGGCAGTTGCTGATGTAGAGGCAACAGGTGTGGAGTGCACACGGGGAGGTGGGGTAATGTTGGTGGTTATCTGGCGTAGGCATGTAAGTATGTCCCTATGCACCGCCATGAGATTGTCTATTTTTGACCAGTTGGACTCCATACGGTCCTTGTGTTGGTCCATACGGTCCATGTGTTGGTCCACACGGTCCATATGGTTGTCCATCCGGTCGAAATGTGCAGCCTGCTGATGTTTTATGTCCATGAGGATCCCGACAACCTGGCCAAAGTCTCCGGTGCATTTGCGATATACATCGAAAATGCGTTGTAACTCGGGGTCAGCTTGTTGTCCGACACCAGCTGTGGGACATGTCTTCCCACCACGCACCCTCACACCACTCCTTTCCCTACCCGCACGGACATTGCCTGGCGTAGCACACACTGACAGCTCCTGTCCTCCTTCATTGTTGACAGGGCTGGTATTTCCTGCCAAATCCAGATTGGGCTGTCTTGCTGTGCTCCCAGGGTTTTGTTGTCTGGGTGTGTCCGTGGGGATCCGGGGCGTCTGGATGTTAATGGACGTTGCAGGAGTGGTCGCTGGGGCTGCTGATCATACTGGTGCCGCATGCTGACCCACACCGGAGGTGCCAGGTTGGTTCCCATCGCCCGAGGAGGTGTGAGAGTCATCCACACTGGAGGTCTCAGTGTCCGACGTTTTGCTGGAGCTGCTGGTGGACTCTGAATCTTCTCCAGATGATGTCCTCTGTTCTGGAGTGCCTGTGGGTAGTAGAGAGACACAATGTTAGTTGTGTATTTTCAAATGTTATGTTGTCATGCACAGCCTAATGTGAAGATGTTGTGGATAATGTTGCGTTTCCTTCTTATTTCTACTCATCAATCGTCACAGATACTGAGATATTTTGTAATCGGACATTGTTATTTTGGAGACATGTGGTTTACTGAGCATGTCCAGCTCTGTGCATCAATGTACATGTATTGTTATCCTTGACTTTTCGTATAAATTTTTTGGCAAGTGTCACACTGTGCATGAGCCAGGTGTGTTGTTATTTCACACATCAGTGTTTTCACTATGACATACATACTGTAACTAATCTTATGTTTGACAGGAATTGTGCATCTGTGCTTGCCTTTGTGGATTTTCTCACAGTTACATTGCTGGGGTGACATGCAAACTCACTCTCCTGAATATGTGTAATCATTAGATCATTTTGTTTGGATGTATGTGTTGATGTGAACAATCAATGACATCACATGTGTAACCTCGTATGCAATAGCAACGCGTTTCTTATGACAAATTAATTTTTACATGGCAGTCCTTGTAACACAGCTCATTACATTGGCATGCAGTAGGGGAGTAACTGACATGAGTAGTTGTATTATGCGATAATGGTATGATCTGACATTCCCTAATGTTGCCCACACTGGACTTGTAATGGTGAATAGTATAAGTTTGTACTCCTGCGCGGAGCCTACAGCAAGTTTGTGTGATGTTTCGCATTGTGCTGTTCTGCTATGTCCCAACATGGTTGTTGTTATGCGTGTGTATTTTTTGCATTGTTTGTGAACGTATGCAATGTGAGTAGTTCTATTTATGTCGATATTTTTCATCACTTGGCACACATGTGTATATCTTGATGTGGTGCATTTTGTAGCTGCATACTTTTGCACATGATCACTTCATGTACATTCTACTTGTTCTCCATGGACAGAGAGATCTTTCCCAGGGATGGTATTTTGCCTTTTCATGGTCAGAGCTGTGAGGTACAGTGTGTTTAGTGCTTGAGTTAGGCTGTGTTGACTTCTACCCCACTTTCCAATGGCTAACAGACCAGCTTACTCATCATTGTCAGAGGAGCAATGACAGTGAGGGTGGTATTTTTGAAGGATGCTGAGACCGCTGACTGATGTTGAATTATAATTAGGGCTCCCGGTTTTCCGTTTAAACGGATTTTTACATATAAATACAGACGGAAAACAAGTTTTCCTTTGTCTGTATTTATATGTAAAAACGGGAAAATACTAGCACATTTTGTGGCGCTGCCGTGCTCCAGCAGAGAGTTGCAAAACAGCAGGATGGTATGGTGATTGCTCACAGAGTAAGTATCGCCTCTGGTGTTATCAGTTTTTACAACAAAGCCTCGTTAGCAAGTGAATGGTCTTTTAAAGACCTGTGAACTACTCGGGTGCGGCTGGCAGCTCAAAAACTATGTGTGTGCCCGGGAAGCTGTCTCAGCCCGGGCTGACACACACGACGTAGGGGGAAGTATTGTGAAACGGTCCAGCTGCATCTATAACGTCAAGCTTATCCCTCAACGCTACCTTAGCGAAGCAATAGAAGATGGCTTATTTCTATTATAAATGTTTGCACAATTGAAATTTGAGACTCATGTAAGCATGTGTGCATAACTTATTATCATCTTTAGTTTTGTTAATTTGTATTTAGGCAAAGAAATACATTTTATACATTTTTCATATCGATATCATTCGAACCATAAGAACTTGAGTATTACACATGTTAAACACAGCGTATGTGAAACCTTTCTATTTCTACAACTTTAAGCATACTTTTACAGTGCTTTTTCTATGTTTTCAATCTGACTCATTGTCATCCACTTAACGTGCAAAGTGCACATTCAATTTTGTGTGTTGTTTTGTTGTCATTTCCAGTTCTTATTGTCATTAAACTAGTTAACAGCATTTACCCTGTAACAATATGTATTTATAAACCACCACAGCTACAGGGCGTTGTGGCCCTGAAATTGACCACAATAACCATAGTTTAATAGCCATGTTTTCAGGCTCTTTGATGGTAACCGGAGCCGATAGGCTGCTGGATCAACCTCTGGTTTGGGTCAGCTCAGCATCACGCTTCTCAATTCCTAACATCGTAAGAGACAATTAAATAAGTAATTCATTATATTGTAACATAACATGAAATGACAACATAACATGGCTGTGTAAACCAAGTGAGATTTAAACACTCTAGATTATGCCTACTACCTAATGAAGCTGTGGGAAACCAGCTAACCAGCATTATTGAAAACAATCAAATAATCCTGAAGCCAAAGACAGAGCTGGAGACTCACAAGGGTCTGCCATGATGCATCAGGCAGTGAAACAGGCCAACTAAAATGGCATGGCAGCACTTTCTTCCGCCACGATCTACGCTCCTACTCTTCTGCTAGATTTCATCTTATATTGGAATCTCTGACTAAGAAATGACATGTTTGCATATTTCAAATGCTTTGCTGACAGCCATATTCCAACAGTAAAGCTGGAAGGCAGGTTTGAGAAATTGCTGTTTTCTGTTATTTTAAGGAGAAAAGGGATTTTACAGCTCTCTTAAGGGTATATTTTTTTAATTGTTGCAGCCCTCTGCCTCCAGGTAACAGCATTCAGAGGTTGCAAAACCACTTTTTTACAGTCTTTGAATGTCTTGTAGGTGTTAGCTCAACAAACAAGCACTGGCAAAGCCAATACGCCTCGCCTAGACGAGAGCTATTGGCTTTGGCAATGTGTTTTAGCCATGTTGTACACCAGTGTGTCTGCTGTTCAGCATGGCTACACATTAGTGGCGTGGAGTGGGGTGGGGTAGGATAGGATAGGGTAGATTGGTGTAGAGTGGAGTGGGTTAAATTGGAGTAGAGTGGAGTGAGGTATATTAGGGTACAGTGGAGTGGGGTAGATTGGGGTAGAGTAGGGTAGACTGGGGAAGATTGGAGTGGGGTAGAGTGGAGTGGGGTAGACTGGGGTAGAGTGGAGTGGGATAGAGTGGAGTAGAGTTGAGTAGATTGGGGTGGGGTGGGGTGGGGTGGATTGGGGTAGAGTGGACTGTGGTAGATTGGGTAGGCTGAGGTGGGGTAGATTGGGATATATTGTAGTGAATTGGAGTGGGGTAAATTGGGGCAGGGTTAAGTAGACTGGGGTAGAGTGGAGTGGGGGTAAAGTGGGGTAGACTGGAGTGGGGTTGGGGTAGAGTGGGGAAGATTGGAGTGGGGTACAGTGAAGTGGTTTATAATGGGGTAAAGTGGAGTAGATTGGGGTGGGATAGATTGGGGTAGATTGTAGTGGAGTGGGGTAGATTGGGGTAGACTGTAGCCCAATAGTTTAGTTTAGGGTAGATTGGAGTGGAGTAGATTGAAGTGGGGTAGATTGAGGTAGAATGGAGTGAGTTAGAGTGGAGTAGATAGGAGTGGGGTAGATTGTAGTAGGGTGGAGTGAAGTAGAGTGGGGTAGATTTGAGTGCAGTAGATTGTGGTAGAGTGGGGTAAACTGAAGTAGGGTAGATTGGGGCAAAGTACAATGGAGTGAGGTACATTGGAGTGAAGTAGAGTGGCGTAGAATGGGATAGATTGGAGTGGGGTAGATTGGAGTTCGGTAGAGTGGAGTGGCATTAAGATGGGTAGATTGAAGTGGGGTAGATTGGAGTGGGGTAGAATGGGGTAGATTGGAGTGTAGTGGCAAAAACTAAAATATTAATAACCATGGAATTATAAGGAAACAGTAAAGTGCAAGCCACCCTCACTGTGCAATCTGTGCCAGTTAGGGTATGGAAAATCCCAATATTTTTCCCAATTCAAAAATGATAGCATGCAGTTTAGAAAGCAGTGTTGGGCACAGACAGACATGCTTTTTCAGGCAGCATATTACTCTTGTCTAGTGCATAATTTGAATTGAGTTGCTTCCAGGTGTTTATAGTGGGGCACAATTGGGTGGTATCTGAAGGCAGTGTGAGGTTCTCTCAGTGGGGCAGTATGGTGTTCAGTGTGGGAGAGGATGTGGCACTCTGTGCCGATGACAGAAACTGCAAGGCTCTGAGACAAATGGCTTTTGATAGCATTTTGTCGTATTTGGGACATTCTGCGAATGGCAAAGTTTTCAGATGAATGTATTGTGTTGACCAATAACAAACGAGTGCTTGTGTGCATTGTCAATTTAAATAAATGTGGAAAAATACTAGCTGCAGAGTCGTCTTTTACTTGTGGGAAAAATAAATGTGGATAAATACAGATAAAATGCCCAAAAAATAAATATGGATAAATACAGACGGAAATGGCAAAAAAATAAATACCATAAAACCGGGAGCCCTAATTATAATGCTACACACAACAATGCCTTGTGCACATGACACAACGCAAGAGTGTCAGCCGTCTTGCATTACACCTCACATCTACTGTCCGTGGGCATTGTCCCGGATGTGTGTTTATCTGCGTGTGTTTTGTGTTATGTGGTGTGACAGCTACTTAGAGTGTGTCCTGTCCTCCACACACATTTGTAGCATGCACATTGAGGGCACATGTGACTGATCTATACCTGTCAGTGTGTGTAATGTGCAGTTAAGGTTATGGTCTGTAGTTGTGTGAGTAGGCCAAGAACTGGCAGTAGATATTTCCAGATTTCGTACAGGATGGCCCTGTGTAGCCATCTAGACAGGGCATTTGCATTCACTCTCAGGGACAGCATAGTGACAGATGTGTTTTTGTGGGACTGGGGGGACTAGTGTGTGCTGGTGGCAGTATTAATTGCTTCCACTCCTCCTCCCACACAGGACAAATGGGCCAGCATGTTCCAGGGTTCCATGACAGTGTGTACAAAGTTACATTCAAGATGTCTGACAGTGGTGCCTGCAGTCATGCTATACAGGACTGCCTACAGGGCCTTGTGTTCCCCACACCGTGGCCAGTGTCAGCCATCTTGACAGGGCATTTGCATTCACTCTCAGGGACAACATAGTGACAGATGTGTTCTTGTGGGACTGGGGGGGACTAGTGTGTGCTGGTGGCAGTAGTCATTGCTTCCACTCCTCCTCCCACCCAGGACAAATGGGCCAGCATGTTCTAGGGTTCCATGACAGTGTGTACAAAGTTACATTCAAGATGTCTGACAGTGGTGCCTGCAGTCATGCTGTACAGGACTGCCTACAGGGCCTTGTGTTCCCCACACCGTGGCCAGCGTCAGCCATCTTGACAGGGCATTTGCATTCACTCTCAGGGACAGCATAGTGACAGGTGTGTTCTTGTGGGACGGGGGGGACTAGTGTGTGCTGGTGGCAGTAGTCATTGCTTCCACTCCTCCTCCCACCCAGGACAAATGGGCCAGCATGTTCCAGGGTTCCATGACAGTGTGTACATAGTTACATTAAAGATGTGTTGCTGTGGTGTCTGTGGCTGTGTATTTGGGGTGAATTTAGACAATTTGTACATGTACTCACCAGGTTCAGGGATTCCAGCTAGTCCAGTTATGGCCTCCTGTGGGAGGAGGTCCCGCACCTTCACCTCCCAGGTGGTGAAATGCACCGGTTTATGACGTCCACTGCCAGTCTTGGTGCTCAGGGCATGTTCTCTGGCAATGAGCCTCTTTACCCTGCGAACGTCATAATACCGGTTCCGGATATCCTCCTTTGTGCGCAGGGTAGGTGAATGGGCATTCACCTTGTTAACAATCCTCTCCCACATCTTGGTTCTCTGGGACTGGGAGGTCTGTTGGGCCAAGCTGCCAGATAACTGTGGCTCAACTCGGATGATTTCATCTATCATCACTTCCAACTCAGCAGCTAAGAACTGTGGATTCTTCTTTGGGGGCATGGTGATGGGTGTTGGTGGAGATGTGTGTGTGTGTGAAGGTGAGGGTGAGTGTGTGTGAGTGGAGGTGTGTTTCTTTGGTGCTAGTTGTGTGGATGTTGTTTGGTGGATGGGATGTGTGTGTTTGTGGTAGCTAGATGAGTTGTCTGTCTAGTGGTGTGGTGTGCTTGCCTGTCTGTCGAAGTAGCAAATGGTGTTGGGAACTTTTGGCTCTCTTTATATTGGTTGTGTTGTGGGTGTGTCTTGTTATTTGAAAATGTGTTTTTTTGGAGATGACAATGCGTTTTTTGGTAGTCTTCTTTCTGTTTCCATTGTTTTTTTTTCTTTTCATTTTGTAAGTTGTTTTGACAGCACTTGATGCTTGTTCTTGTGTAATTTGTTTTGGACGAGTCTGTTCCATTCATACTGGGCTATGTGGCATCGTTGGCGTCCGAGTCTGTCGGATCGTGTTGATGCTTGGCTATGTGGCATCATTGGCGTCCGAGTCTGTCGTGTCGTGTTGATGCTTGCCTATGTGGCATCATTGGCGTCCGAGTCTGTCGGGTCGTGTTGATGCTTGGCTATGTGGCATCGCTGGCGTCCGAGTCTGTCAGGTCATGTTGATGCTTGCCTATGTGGCATCGTTGGCGTCCGAGTCTGTCGTGTCGTGTTGATGCTTGGCTATGTGGCATCGTTGGCGTCCGAGTCTGTCGTGTCGTGTTGCTGCTTGGCTATGTGGCATCGTTGGCGTCCGAGTCTGTCAGGTCGTGTTGATGGTTGCCTATGTGGCATCGTTGGCGTCCGAGTCTGTCGGGTCATGTTGATGCTTGGCTATGTGGCATCGTTGAAGTCCGAGTCTGTCGGGTCGTGTTGATGCTTGGCTATGTGGCATCGTTGGCGTCCGGGTCTGTCAGGTCGTGTTGATGCTTGGCTATGTAGCATCATTGGCGTCCGAGTCTGTCGTGTCGTGTTGATGCTTGGCTATGTGGCATCGTTGGCGTCCGAGTCTGTCGTGTCGTGTTGATGCTTGGCTATGTGGCATCATTGGCATCCGAGTCTGTCGGGTCGTGTTGATGCGTGGCTATGTGGCATCGTTGGCATCCGAGTCTGTCAGGTCGTGTTGATGCTTGGCTATGTAGCATCGTTGGCGTCCGAGTCTGTCGTGTCGTGTTGATGCTTGGCTATGTGGCATCGTTGGCGTCCGAGTCTGTCGTGTCGTGTTGATGCTTGGCTATGTGGCATCGTTGGCGTCCGAGTCTGTCGTGTCGTGTTGATGCTTGCCTATGTGGCATCATTGGCGTCCGAGTCTGTCGTGTCGTGTTGATGCTTGGCTATGTGGCATCGTTGGCGTCCGAGTCTGTCGGGTCGTGTTGATGCTTGGCTATGTGGCATCGTTGGCGTCCGAGTCTGTCAGGTCGTGTTGATGCTTGGCTATGTAGCATCGTTGACGTCCGAGTCTGTCGTGTCGTGTTGATGCTTGGCTATGTGGCATCGTTGGCGTCCGAGTCTGTCGTGTCGTGTTGATGCTTGCCTATGTGGCATCGTTGGCGTCCGAGTCTGTCGTGTCGTGTTGATGCTTGGCTATGTGGCATCATTGGCGTCCGAGTCTGTCGGGTCATGTTGATGCTTGGCTATGTAGCATCGTTGGCGTCCGAGTCTGTCAGGTCGTGTTGATGCTTGGCTATGTGGCATCGTTGGCGTCCGAGACTGTCGTGTCGTGTTGATGCTTGTCTATGTGGCATCGTTGGCGTCCGAGTCTGTCGTGTCGTGTTGATGCTTGGCTATGTGGCATCGTTGGCGTCCGAGTCTGTCGTGTCGTGTTGATGCTTGGCTATGTGGCATCGTTGGCGTCCGAGTCTGTCGGGTCGTGTTGATGCTTGGCTATGTGGCATCGTTGGCGTCCGAGTCTGTCAGGTCGTGTTGATGGTTGCCTATGTGGCATCGTTGGCGTCCGAGTCTGTCGGGTCATGTTGATGCTTGGCTATGTGGCATCGTTGGAGTCCGAGTCTGTCGGGTCGTGTTGATGCTTGGCTATGTGGCATCGTTGGCGTCCGAGTCTCTCAGGTCGTGTTGATGCTTGGCTATGTAGCATCGTTGGCGTCCGAGTCTGTTGTGTCGTGTTGATGCTTGGCTATGTGGCATCGTTGGCGTCCGAGTCTGTCGTGTCGTGTTGATGCTTGGCTATGTGGCATCGTTGGCGTCCGAGTCTGTCGTGTTGATGCTTGCCTATGTGGCATCATTGGCGTCCGAGTCTGTCGGGTCGTGTTGATGCTTGGCTATGTGGCATCGTTGGCGTCCGAGTCTGTCAGGTCGTGTTGATGCTTGGCTATGTAGCATCATTGGCGTCCGAGTCTGTTGTGTCGTGTTGATGCTTGGCTATGTGGCATCGTTGGTGTCCGAGTCTGTCATGTCGTGTTGATGCTTGCCTATGTGGCCTCATTGGCGTCCGAGTCTGTCGTGTCGTGTTGATGCTTGGCTATGTGGCATCGTTGGCGTCCGAGTCTGTCGGGTCGTGTTGATGCTTGGCTATGTGGCATCGTTGGCGTCCGAGTCTGTCAGGTCGTGTTGATGCTTGGCTATGTAGCATCGTTGGCATCCGAGTCTGTCGTGTCGTGTTGATGCTTGGCTATGTGGCATCGTTGGCGTCCGAGTCTGTCGTGTCGTGTTGATGCTTGCCTATGTGGCATCATTGGCGTCCGAGTCTGTCGTGTCGTGTTGATGCTTGGCTATGTGGCATCGTTGGCGTCCGAGTCTGTCAGGTCATGTTGATGGTTGCCTATGTGGCATCGTTGGCGTCCGAGTCTGTCGGGTCATGTTGATGCTTGGCTATGTAGCATCGTTGGTGTCCGAGTCTGTCAGGTCGTGTTGATGCTTGGCTATGTGGCATCGTTGGCGTCCGAGTCTGTCGTGTCGTGTTGATGCTTGCCTATGTGGCATCGTTGGCGTCCGAGTCTGTCGTGTCGTGTTGATGCTTGGCTATGTGGCATCGTTCACGTCCGAGTCTGTCGGGTCGTGTTGATGCTTGGCTATGTGGCATCGTTCGCGTCCGAGTCTGTCGGGTCGTGTTGATGCTTGGCTACATGGAGTCGTTCGCGTACGTGTCTGTGGATTGACGCTTGGCTACCTCGAATTTTGCGCGTACGAGTCTATCGCGTCAGGCTCCTTTCCTGCTGACTCGGACGTATAATATATTTTCCGGCCGAGTCGGTCGTAGATTTCAAGCTTCCCATCGTACTCAGCTATTTGTAAGGCGTGTGTACGGTTCGGTCGGAAAAATTGACGGGTCCGTGTCGGGTAGTACGTTTTCCGGCCGAAATCGGAATCGACACCTTAAAGTTGCAACAGAACCTGCACAGAGATTCAGTTTCGTTATGGCCCAACCTGCACATACTTTAGAGTTTAGCTAATCCCTCCCAGGCTTCCGTGCTTCATTTGCACCAAAAAACAAGCACAGGCAAAGCCAAAAGATCTAATGTTCCAACACAAGTAATATACACAGGCATTTGCAAAAGTTGCTTACTTGCATGGCATGGCCAAAATGCAGTTTATTGCATTAAAGCATGTCCCACTGGCTTCTCCTTTACCATGAAACATGTACTGAAAAAAGGACTGCTCTCTGAGTAGAAAGCAGTTGGAGATAATAACATGCCCGCTGTGCCATGCCTAAAAGTGAATGCAGGGGCCCAAAGTTTTTCTTACATGCAGTCAACAGTACTTCCAAATGCCAGAGCAATCCAGCTGTGTGGGGCTTACTGGAGGTACCTGGTGGGCTAGTTGGCCCCCAGGGACCCTCAGGATTCAAGGGGACTTTATACCCCAACCCAGAACGTGCCAGGAGGCGTGTTTGCAGAGTGGTGGAGAAAGGGGGTGTGGCCTGTGGCCACCTGTCAGCAATCCCACTATCTGGGGCATACTGGAGGTATCAGGTAGGCTAGTTGGCCCCTAAGGACCCCCCAGCAGCGAAGGGGACTTTAATCTCCATCCAAGAGTGTGCCAGGAAGTGCGTTTGCAGAGTGGTGGGGAAAGGGGGTGTGGCGTGCTATGAGACCTTAGCAATCCTGCTGTGTGGAACTTACTGGAGATAATAGGAGGGGTAGTTGGCCCCCAAGGTTGGGGGCCAACTACCCCTCTGTTACCTCCAGTAAGTCCCACACAGTGGGATTGCTAAGAGGTCTTCGGAGGCCACGCTCACCTTTCTCCAACACTCTGCAAATGCGCCTCCTGGCACAGTACTGGTTGGGGGATGAAGTCCACTTTACTCCTGAGGGACTTTGGGGCCAAGTAGCCCTCCTGGTACCTTCTGTAAGTCCTACGCAGCAGAATTCCTGAGCTCTGGTCGGAGGCCCAGCCCCCTTTCTCCACCACTCTGCAAACGCGACTACCAGTTAAAGAAGCATTTGCAATGTAATAGGTCTCGCATTTGCGAGAGTTAGAGCTATTGGTGTTGTAAATGTAAAAGTTTTTTACTAACGTTTTTTTGGAGTGGAGTGAATGTATGTTGTGTGTAGTGAAATTATGTGGTATGTTGTGCAGTGAAATTATGTGGATAAAAAGTATGTGGTATTTAGTGTATAAGAATTATGTAGAGTGGGATTATGTGTTATGGAGAGTAATTATGTGGTATGGTAGTCTGTGTTGTGGAGTGGTAACCTCAGGTTTAGTCTTCCTCGTTTCCATAGAAGCAAAACTATAAACTCAATGAGACAATAAAAGAAAGAACCACTGACGAGCACTTCTGGACCTAGCCAGAGGTATGAGCAGGGCCACTGGAATTATGTGACTCTTTGGCTGCACAAACTTTTGCACTATTATACATTTTCTACATTTGCCACATAATCCATCATCTGCTGCATAATCTGCAGATTTGAACAAAAAATCCCTTGTTTCTAGCTCAAATGGCTCAAACGTTACCAAAAATGCAGCAACAAGTGGTATAGCGTGGTGGAAGACCCTTTGCAAACCTAGAATGGTCACCTCTTACTTATTACTAAATGTTGGTGTTAGATTGGTGCTAATGGTGTGCAAACCACTCTTGCTTCTTTCTGCGCCTCTCTTGCCTCTTTCTGCATTTCTTTTGCTTCTTTCTGCAACTTTCTTCCTTTTTCTGCACTTCTCTTGCCTCTTTCTGCACTTCTCTTGCTTTCTTTCTGCACCTCTGTTGCTTCTTTCTGCACCCCTCTTGCCTCTTTCTGCATCCCTGTTGCCTCTTTCTGTACCCCTCTTCCCTCTTTCTGCACCTCTCTTGTCTCTTTCTGCACTCCTCTTCCCTCTTTCTGCAACTCTCTTGCCTATTTCTATACCTCTCTTCCCTCTTTCTGCACCTCTCTTGCCTCTTTCTGCACTGTGTTCTCTCTTTCTGCACATCTCTTGCCTGTTTCTGCAACTTTCTTGCCTCTTTCTACAGTTCTCTTGCCTCTTTCTGCACCTCTGTTGCTTCTTTCTGCACTTCTCTTGCCTTTTTGTGCACCCCTCTTCCCCCTTTCTGCACCTCTCTTGCCTCTGTCTGCACCCCTCTTGCCTCTTTCTGCACGTATGTTCCTTATTTCTGCACTTCTCTTGCTTCTTTCTGCACCCCTCTTGTCTCTTTCTGCACCTCTATTGCTTCTTTCTGCACTTCTCTTGCTTCTTTCTGCACCTCTCTTGCAAATGTCTGCACCCCTCGTGCATCTGTGTGCACCTCTCTTGCCTCTTTCTGCTCCTCTCTTGCCTCTTTCTGCACCCCTCTTGCCTCATTCTGTACTTCTTTTGCTTTTTTTCTGCACTTCTCTTGCACATTTCTGCACCCCTCTTGCCTCTTTCCGCACCTCTTTTGCTTGTTTCTGCACTTCTTTTGCCTCTTTCTGTACTCCTCTTGCCTCCTTCTGCACCTCTGTTGTTTCTTTCTGCACTGCTCTTGCTTCTTTCTGCACCTCCCTTGCAAATTTTGGCACCCCTCTTGCCTCCTTCTGCACCTCTGTTGGTTCTTTATGCACTGCTCTTGCTTCTTTCTGCATCCATCTTGCTATTTCTTCACCCTTCTTCCCTCTTTCTCCTCCTCTCTTGCCTCTTTCTGCACTTCTGTTGCTTCTTTCTGCACTTCTGTTGCCCCTTTCTGTACCCCTCTTGCCCCTTTCTGTATCCCTCTTGCCTCTTTCTACACCTCTGTTGCTTCTTTCTGCACTTCTCTTGCTTCTTTCTGCTCTTCTGTTGCTTCTTTCTGCACCCCTCTTGCCTCTTTCTGCACCTTTCTTCCCTCTTTCTGCACCTCTCTTGCCTCTTTCTGCACCCCTGTTCCCTTTTTCTGCATCTCTCTTGCCTGTTTCTGCAACTCTCTTGCCTCTTTCTGCACCTCTTTCAGCAGTTCTCTTGTCTCCTTCTGCACCTCTGTTGCTTCTTTATGCACCTCTCTTGCAGATTTCTGTACCCTCTTGCCTCTTTCTGCACTCATCTTGCCTCCTTCTGCACCTCTGTTGGTTCTTTCTGCAATGCTCTTGCTTCTTTCTGCACCTATTTTGCCTGTTTCTGTGACTCTCTTGCCTCTTTCTGCACTTCTCTTGCCTCCTTCTGTACCTCTGTTGCTTCTGTCTGCACTTCTCTTAGCTCTTGCTGCACCCCTCTTGCTTCTTTCTGCACCTCTGTTGCTTCTTTCTGTACTTCTCTTGCTTCTTTCTGCACCTCTGTTGTTTCTTTCTGCACTGCTCTTGCTTCTTTCTGCACCTCCCTTGCAAATCTCTGCATCCCTCTTGCCTCTTTCTGAACCCCTCTTGCCTCCTTCTGCACCTCTGTTGGTTATTTCTGCACTGCTCTTGCTTCTTTCTGCACCTCTTTTGCCTGTTTCTGCACCTCTGTTGGTTCTTTCTGCACTTCTCTTGCTTCTTTCTGCACTCCTGTTGCTTCTTTCTGCACCCCTTTTGCCTTTTTCTGCACACTTCTTCCCTCTTTCTGCACCTCCCTTGCCTCTTTCTGCACCCATGTTCCCTTTTTCTGCACCTCTCTTGCCTGTTTCTGCAACTCTCTTGCCTCTTTCTGCAGTTCTCTTGTCTGTTTCTGCACCTCTGTTGGTTCTTTATGCACTGCTCTTGCTTCTTTCTGCATCCATCTTGCTATTTCTTCACCCTTCTTCCCTCTTTCTCCTCCTCTCTTGCCTCTTTCTGCACTTCTGTTGCTTCTTTCTGCACTTTTGTTGCCCCTTTCTGTACCCCTCTTGCCCCTTTCTGTATCCCTCTTGCCTCTTTCTACACCTCTGTTGCTTCTTTCTGCACTTCTCTTGCTTCTTTCTGCTCTTCTGTTGCTTCTTTCTGCACCCCTCTTGCCTCTTTCTGCACCTTTCTTCCCTCTTTCTGCACCTCTCTTGCCTCTTTCTGCACCCCTGTTCCCTTTTTCTGCATCTCTCTTGCCTGTTTCTGCAACTCTCTTGCCTCTTTCTGCACCTCTTTCTGCAGTTCTCTTGTCTCCTTCTGCACCTCTGTTGCTTCTTTATGCACCTCTCTTGCAGATTTCTGTACCCTCTTGCCTCTTTCTGCACTCATCTTGCCTCCTTCTGCACCTCTGTTGGTTCTTTCTGCAATGCTCTTGCTTCTTTCTGCACCTATTTTGCCTGTTTCTGTGACTCTCTTGCCTCTTTCTGCACTTCTCTTGCCTCCTTCTGTACCTCTGTTGCTTCTGTCTGCACTTCTCTTAGCTCTTTCTGCACCCCTCTTGCTTCTTTCTGCACCTCTGTTGCTTCTTTCTGTACTTCTCTTGCTTCTTTCTGCACCTCTGTTGTTTCTTTCTGCACTGCTCTTGCTTCTTTCTGCACCTCCCTTGCAAATCTCTGCATCCCTCTTGCCTCTTTCTGAACCCCTCTTGCCTCCTTCTGCACCTCTGTTGGTTCTTTCTGCACTGCTCTTGCTTCTTTCTGCACCTCTTTTGCCTGTTTCTGCACCTCTGTTGGTTCTTTCTGCACTTCTCTTGCTTCTTTCTGCACTCCTGTTGCTTCTTTCTGCACCCCTTTTGCCTTTTTCTGCACACTTCTTCCCTCTTTCTGCACCTCCCTTGCCTCTTTCTGCACCCATGTTCCCTTTTTCTGCACCTCTCTTGCCTGTTTCTGCAACTCTCTTGCCTCTTTCTGCAGTTCTCTTGTCTGTTTCTGTACCTCTGTTGGTTCTTTCTGCACTGCTCTTGCTTCTTTCTGGACCTCTCTTGCCTGTTTCTGCAACTCTCTTGCCTCTTACTTGAGTTCTCTTGCCTCCTTCAGCACCTCTGTTGCTTCTTTCTGAACTTCTATTGCCTCTTTCTGCACCCCTCTTGTCTGTTTCTGTACCTCTTTTGGTTCTTTCTGCACTGCACTTGCTTCTTTCTGCACCTCTCTTGTAAATTTTGGCACCCCTCTTGCCTCCTTCTGCACCTCTGTTGGTTCTTTATGCACTGCTCTTGCTTCTTTCTGCATCCCTCTTGCTCTTTCTTCACCCTTCTTCCCTCTTTCTCTACCTCTCTTGCCTCTTTCTGCACTTCTGTTGCTTCTTTCTGCACTTCTCTTGCCCCTTTCTGTACCCCTCTTGCCCCTTTCTGTATCCCTCTTGCCCCTTTCTGTATCCCTCTTGCCTCTTTCTACACCTCTGTTGCTTCTTTCTGCACTTCTCTTGCTTCTTTCTGCTCTTCCGTTGCTTCTTTCAGCACCCGTCTTGCCTCTTTCTGTACCTTTCTTCCCTCTTTCTGCACCTCTCTTGCCTCTTTCTGCACCCCTGTTCCCTTTTTCTGCATTTCTCTTGCCTGTTTCTGCACCTCTTTCTGCAGTTCTCTTGTCTCCTTCTGCACCTCTGTTGCTTCTTTATGCACCTCTCTTGCAGATTTCTGTACCCTCTTTCCTCTTTCTGCACTCATCTTGCCTCCTTCTGCACCTCTGTTGGTTCTTTCTGCAATGCTCTTGCTTCTTTCTGCACCTATTTTGCCTGTTTCTGTGACTCTCTTGCCTCTTTCTGCACTTCTCTTGCCTCCTTCTGTACCTCTGTTGTTTCTGTCTGCACTTCTCTTGCCTCTTGCTGCACCCCTCTTGCTTCTTTCTGCACCTCTTTTGCTTCTTTCTGTACTCCTCTTGCCTCTTTCTGCACCTCTCTTGCCTCTTTCTGCACTCCTCTTGCCTCTTTCTGCACCTCTCTTACCTCTTTCTGCACTTCTCTTGCCTCCTTCTGTACCTCTGCTGCTTCTTTCTGCACTTCTCTTGCCTTTTTTCTGCACCCCTCTTGCCTCTTTCTGCACCTCTGTTGCTTCTTTCTCCACTTCCCTAGCTTCTTTCTGCACCTCTCTTACTTCTTTCTGCACCCCTCTTGCCACTTTATGCACCCCTCTTCCCTCTTTTTGCACCTCTCTTGCCTCTTTCTACACCTCTATGTTTCTTCTTGCTGCACTTCTCTTGCCTCTTTCTGCACCCCTCTTGCCTCTTTCTGCACCTCTGTTGCTTCTTTCTGCCCTTCTCTTGCCTCTTTCTGCACCTCTGTTGCTTCTTTCTGCACTTCTCTTGCCTCTTTCTGCACCCTTCCTCCCTCTTTCTGCACCTCTCCTGCCTCTTTCTGCACCCCTGTTCCCTTTTTCTTCACCTCTCTTGCCTGTTTTTGCAACTCCCTTACCTCTTTCTGCACCTCTCTTGCTTCTTTCTGCGCCTTTCTTCCTCTTTCTGCACATGTCCTACCTATGTAGGCATAGTTAGAAATTAGCATTTAAAAAACCTTAGAAATTCACTGAAAAAACCATAGGTTTCAGGGACGTTATAGTTAGAAATTAGCATTTAAAAGACCTTTGAAATTCACTGAAAAAACCATAGGTTTCAGGGACGTTATAGTTAGAAATTAGCATTTAAAAAACCTTTGAAATGCACTGAACAAACCATAGGTTTCAGGGACGTTATAGTAAGAAATTAGCATTTAAAAAACCTTAGAAATTCACTGAAAAAAACGCAGGTTTCAGGGACGTTATAGTTAGTTGGACATTTCACTCATACAAAACCAGAGAAATTCAGCTGTTATAGTTAGTTGAGCTAACTATAACTCGCGCCCCCGCAATGCACTGCTGATGATGTCACATATTACATCATTCATGACATGGTCAGTGACATCACTGATGATATCACTGATGACTTCTCAAATGACATCACTGATGACATCACTGATTACATCATCCACGTGATAATCTGATGCACCTCCTCACACCCTAATATAACCTTTGATACACCCACTCTAAAATACAGACTGCCATTTTCGAAACCATAGACACACCAATACCAGTTACTACATACCCACTCACTGATTCCTAGGTCTACACACACATCCACTCATTCACCCATACAGTCACTCATACATGCAGTCAGTCATCAATACTGCACTATCATATGCACTCATACACCTATACAGACACTCACACACCGCCACTCATCCATACAGTTACTCACTCACCTAGTCAGTCATGCAAAGAATCAATCACACTCCCATTTACTCACCTATACAGATATACACACACCACCTCACTTATTCATACAGATACTAACACATACTTACTCTCATACAATCACTGATACAAGCACACACTCATCCATACAGCCACTCTCACAATCACTCACTCTCACATATAGTCATTTATATTCTCCAACACTCACATATACTGCCTTTCACATATGTAGTTACTCACACATGTACCACTGAGACATCCATTCACTCACCAACACACCCATATACACACTCACCCACCCATACAGCCCTTCACAGATGCACTCTTGAACCCATACACCCAGTGAATCACCCACTCATACATCTATGCACAGAGTCACACACCCCCACCCATCCACACAGACACTGAGGTACCCATACAGATACTCAGACAACCAATTAATAACCCATATAGACACTCATGTAGCTACTCACCAACCCATGCAGCCACTTACACACCAACTGACAGACTGATACAGACATTCACACAGTTTAGTCACTAACCCATGCATTCAGTAAGACACGTTTAATCACTCACTTATAGTCAGTCATGCACCAACTAAATCATCCATTCAGACACTTATACACCCACTCATTCTTCAACACACCTTGGCATAAATATATATAAACATATTTAAACTTTACAGAAACACACAGTCACTGGATGATATCATCAGTGATGTCATTTGAGATGTCATCAGTGATGTCATCAGTGATGTCATCAGTGATGTCACTGACCGTGTCATGAATGATGTAATATGTGACGTCATCAGCAGTGCATTGCGGGGGCGCGAGTTATAGTTAGCTCAACTAACTATATCGGCCGAATTTCTCTGATTTTGTACGATTGAAATGTCCAACTAACTATAACGCCCCTGAAATCTGTGCTTTTTCAGTGAATTTCTAAGGTTTTTTAAATACTAATTTCTAACTATAATGTCCCTGAAACCTATGATTTTTTCAGTGATATATATATATATTGAAGGAGCTGGACCCGTACGTTCTAGATCTGCTCTAGAACTTCAAGTCGATGGTACTTTTTCTCAGCATGATAGCGTGGAGGAGGGAGAAATCATTAACCATGTCAATCAATTCAATTTCAATTCTCTAGACCCATAATAACCACAGACTACTAAATAAGGTTAGTTGATTTATTACAAAGCCAAAAATAACTGGACATACAGACACATCAAGATAAAGGTCTAGAAATGCATTCTAACCAGCATAAAGCCAAATCTGCAAATAAAGTTGAGAAGGTACAACATGCACAAGACAATTAATTCAAGAATTAGGATGCAAAAGATCAAGAAACATGAGTCCAAGTTCCCCTGCTTCGAGGATTGATGAAAATAAAGCATTAATCTGTCCCTACACTAGCATTAGCATGGCATCCCTATTTAAGCATTCTTCGGGAAAGGATAGGTTAAGGTGTCAGTGTGTGGAGTCTTCCTTAGAAGTCTCCCCACTTCAATGGGTCGGGTAGCATGAAGCTACTGAGACAGAGCTCATTCTAAGATGTTCTCACTCCAAAAGCAGAGAAGAAGTGGGGCTCTCTCCCTGCTTACAATGCTCCAATATCACAGGTGTCTTCCCAAGATTCCTTTCGGGTCATGCCATCCGATCCGGCCACATTCTCATAGTTATTTTTCCGCAGGACGGCGATGCTCGCGAACAGTAACAAGATGACCTTAATTCCCAGGCCTTCTCCAGTGAGAAATACAACAGTTCTCCTTATCGTCATTAACTCCCAATGTATCCTCTTCTCTCCTTGCCTAACTCCTAAAACAAAGACATTAATCTAACTAACAGCGGCACGTCTTCCACCTGCAACACAAATGTGAGAAAGAGCAGAATCCAACATGCGCATGAAATTCAAACTGTCAATTCTAATGCAAGAGCTTTCAGGGAAAATGCATTTCAGGCCTACAAGATTCAGCTTACATAAGAGCAATGGTCCATGAACTTTACGAAATTGTATAGAAATGAAGACATATTCAGTTAATATTTCCATCTACCTATAAAACGAAACGATTAATAAGCACATTTATTAGTAAATGTCAGTTGCACAACACAAGCATTTCAGTTAATGTTTTCTGCTGGTTACATTTGATTCTCCAAAAACAGTTTTCTCATGATTTTCCCATAAAGGTTAATAAAGGTGCTCCAGAAGCTAAAAAGAGAGCATATTTTCTGTAAATTCAGACTATGTTTCTCAGCCATATGAGAATGAAGTCTGACATTCTCACTAAAACATGTACTTTCAACAGGAGCAGACTGTCAGTTGATTCCAGTGTGTTCTACTGCAGCCTCCCAGAATGTTCTAAAGAACAACTAGCACACTAACAGTCTAACTGATGACAAAAGTATAGCTCACCTGAAGCCATCTCGATTGAATCAAACTGGTAAAACTTAAAACATTTAATTTAGAAAGAAACACAACGATGGGGCTCATTTTGTCACAGAAATTATGGTTAGTGCTGCAGAGAGAAATATTACGACACGTTTTAAGTGAGATCTCAAATATCTTCTTGTTGTACTTCAACAGGAGAAGCCTGTCTGTTGATTCCCTTGCGTTCTACTGCAGCCACCCAGAGTGTTCTAAAGAAGAACTAGAGTGCTAACAGTCTTACTTATGACAAGAGTATGGCTTGATATTATGGTTAGTGCTGTAGAAAGAAAAATTAGGACACGTTTTAAGTGAGTTCTCAAATATCTTCCTTTTCTATTTCATTAAAACATTCTGACATGTATACTGAAACATGCACTTTCAACACCAGCCACAGACTGCCAGTTAACTCCCTGGTGTTCAGCAGTTTACTACAGTGTTCTGATGAGCAACTAGAGTGCTAACATTCTGAATTTATGCCAAAAGTGTGGCACATCTGACCTCCATCTTGATGGAATCAAAGTGGAAAACTGAAAGCTTTTCCTACTGAGGCTACTGCAGTAAATGAGGAGATTAGAGATCTTCATAACGAATAAGTCTCCCAAGATGGCCACCAGAGAGAAAAGAGCCCAAATGTAGCACAAATATCCCCCAAATGTAGCCCACATAAAGCCCAATGTCAGAAGTATGCAAAACACCCACACATATTGTGCTTCTTTATAAAAGTGCATGAAAGAGTTAACACATACTAACCATTCAGGAATGGAGTGACAACAATAAAAAAAAATGAAAGATATGTTTCTATTTGCTGCCTTCCGCACTATCAGAGGGTGCAAAGTTGAAAATGCTGCCAATAATGGTTGATTTGTGTGAGAGTGGTGTGCCATTATTATGCTTATTTTTTACATTTCCTGATAGCATTGTAACTATCTGATAATACCAAAAAATAATATTTGATGAACAAACTCAGTTTTCAGGTAGGAGAATTACATTTAATTTGGAGAAAAAAATGATTGAAAAGGTATATGTGTATTTGAGAATGTTATAAGAGAGTATCAAATATTTTTGAGAAAATATTGGAACTTTATGAGGTCATGTATGAGTGGTTTTGTGAGTGGCTTTGTGTGTTTAATAATAGGTGAATAAGAAGCATTATGAGTGTATGAGAATGTGATAGTCTGTCTGATTTGCAGACTAGGTGTGGAAGAAGTTGGTTCACAATCTGTTGCTTTGAATGAGTATTCTGTACATTTGATGCTTACTGCATGGTGTAATAGGTAGTAAAAACTGTAGATTTAGGGGCCGAATCCGATTCGGGCCGGAAAACCACCCGACCGACTCGGTACGGGAATATAGTCCGACCGACACGTACCGGCGTTGCCAGACCTGGGAAGTACGATGAAATGCATGTGAATCATGACCGACTCGTACGGAACTCAAGCCGAACGACCGACCCGGACGGAAACAAGCTATCCGGCCGGGAAACCACGCGAATAGAACCGACCGACACGCACCAGGAATCAACCCGAACGAAACGTACCCGCGAACTCCGACCCGCGCAGTACGATGCAATGTGTGCAAAATCAGACCGATTCGCACGGAGCCCAAGCCGTACAACCGACACGCATACAAAAGCCAGCCGAACAAACACAATACTCCGCGACCGACGCGTACGCCGCATATGAAACTTAGCTGAAACACAGCGGGAACGACTCGGAGAGGCGCGCACGAGACAACTGCAACGTCCTACTCGGTCAGAAGAACGTCTCCTACATGCACAACAATTACAAATGAAAAAATACAAAAAAGAGGGCCAAACAAGCAATGACAAAGCCAATAAATACAGGGGGAGAAAAAAATGGAACAAGGACACCCCCCCAACTCCACCTACATAAAGGCCACTAATCCCTACCATGATCCTTTGCAAATTCCACTGACCTGCCAGCACAGAACACCATCAGACAGCAAACACAGACACACACACAGCTCATCCAACACAAAAGCCACACACCATTAGCACCTCAACAAATAGCACCCTGACACACACCCAGCATAACCTACACTCACACACCCTCACTTGCACACACACACACATCAATCACCACCACCACCCATCACCATGCCCCTAAAGAAGAATCCAACGTTCCTAGATAGTGAATTGGAAGTCATGGTAGACGAGATCCTGAGGGTAGAGCCACAGTTGTTTGGCACATTGGTCCAACAGACCCCCATGGCGCAGAAAACCAAGATGTGGGCGAGTATCGTCGACAGGGTCAACGCACAATCACCATGTTTGCGCACAAAGGAAGACATCCAGAACAGGTGGTATGATGTGCGCAGGAGGGTCAGGGACCTACTGAAGAAGGATTACCTCCTGAGCCAGCACACCGGCAGTGGCCCTCCTGCCAAACCAGTATACCTCAGGCCCTGGGAGGAGAAGGTGCGGGCCATCCTACCACCAGTGAGCGTATATGGACTATCAAACATCCCAGAGCATGGTGAGTACACAACTAATATACACAATATTGTGTGACAATATACACACATCACTGTCAAGGGGATAGTCAAACCATGCACTCCTAGCAAATCCACAGCAACCAAAAGATAATCATCCCAAGATGTGTATGTTAGTCAGATAAACACAATACATGCCATGTCATAGTGATATGTAACTGTGTCATGACATGTACAAACCCAATAACAAATAGAGCTAGGCAGTGGCACAAATCTAACCAACAAACACTGTCAGATATTTAGCCACCACTAGAACACCACCTCACAGGGAAGCTCACTGAAAGGAAGGAATCCTGTGTATGCTGGTGAAGTCAGTGTAGCCAAGAGCATGATGGGACTCATAGTAACAGATAATGGGCAGCCTCACATTTGGACCATCAACACCACTCTGAACCATGCTCACAACAGAGGGAGTGGAAAAGGACTGACAATATGGCTGACACTGGGTACTGCTGTGGGGAGCACAAGGCCCTGCTGGGAACTGTGCACCAACAAACAACAGGACACCACTGTCAGCCATCTTGCCATTGCTGTTACACTCACACACAGTGAAGTCCACTCAAAAGGAAGGAAGTATGGGCATGCTGGGAAGGGGGGTGTAGGCAATAGCATGATGGGAGTTGTAGTCACAGAAATTGCTCACCCTCACAATTGGCCCATCAACACCACTCTGAACCATGCTCACATCACAGGGAGTGGATAAGGACTGACAAGATGGCTGACACTGGGGACTGCTGTGGGGAGCACAAGGCCCTGCTGGGAACTGTGCAACAACGAACAGCAAGACACCACTGAATGACATCCTGAGAGTCAACCTGAACCCACTGCAAGGGTGGCATGCTTCATGGTGGGATAACTGGGCTAGGTGGAGAAGGATGGCCGGATGTCCACCAAATACAACCAATGCTGGCCATGCACACACCTCAACATTCACATTGAAATGCCACTGGTATGCAGGACAATGTGCTACACCAATATCAACCTCTTACTGTGACAACTTAGGACAATGCAATATACATGCCCGCATCCAGAGGTACAGTCACAACTGTCAGGTGTGTGAACCATTGATGCCTGTAGAAACATTACATACAATGTGTGTCTCTTCCAAATACAGGTGATGATGATGGGGGACACAGCAGCAGGCGAGGAGGAGTCCCTGTCCCAGGCTCCGGGGGACACTGAGCTCACTGGTGTGGAACAGCCTCTGCCCTCCTCGGATGGCGAAGACCTACCTGGCACCTCCGGTGTGAGTCATCATGCAGCACTAGCAGGACCAACATCTGCACCCCCTGTACCCACCCCTCCAACAACTGCCAACACACAGACCACCCCCGCCAACACAGACAGACCAAGGACCACCGATGACAACAGCACAGGGCCCCAGGCCCACCGTGGAGCAACGGACAACAACACCACTAACAACCCCCAAGGGGGCCTCGGGTCACCTGTGCGTGCCACCGCAGGTCCTGGACGTGTCGCATGGGGTGGTGGGGGGGTGGTAGACTGCTTGCAGAGGGGTCTGGACTGCATGATGACCCACAACTGGCACGCATCGCTGATGCGTACCAGAATAGCACTGGAGAGGTCAGACAGGTAGTGGGGATCCTCAAGGACATACAACAGCAGCAGGCTGCCCATCATGCCCGCTTGGACTCCCACATGTCCCGTGTGGAGACACACATGTCTCACATGGAGTCCAAGTGGGACACATTGCAAGAACTCACAGCGGTGCATAGGGACATATTGACATGCCTCCGCCAGATTAGCACCAACATGGCCACACCTCCCTGTGTGCTCACAACATCTGGTGCTGCAACAACTGCCACTGCCACAGGAAGGGAGGAGGACTCTGGTGGAGAGTCCCCTGCACCGCAGCAGCCTGCACGTGAGGGTCCCCCCCCCAAAGAAGAGGGGTCGTCCGAGGAAGGAAAACTGAGAGGTTGATGGCCACGTACATCCCCCAGGAAGCCAACACCTGTTCCGGAAATTCTCCTTTGTGTTCAAACTTTTCACCCTGTCGAATGCAACACAACTCTCCCACATGACATGGGGAGTCCAAGTTGGACTAATGTATCATATGACTGTGGACTTCACTCAGGACATTTCTGCTACCAAGACTTGCAACTCATCTGGGAACTTTGGATCACAATCCCAATGTACAGCACCCACCATCCTGTTCACTATACACACACACATTTCTGTAAATAAAATCACTAGTACACCATACTTGCCTCTGTTGTTATTCAAATGTGGATACTGTTATGGTGATGATGATCTGCTAAATTACACTGTGTATGCTAACTGCTACAGCAAGTACAACACCGTCATGTGAGTCATGGTGACGTGACACATATGAGGGAGACACACCACTAGGGCTACACAACACAGAGACACCAGGGCCATCGGACTCATCGCCTACAGTGATGTTGCCAGGAAATACTGTGGAATGCACAGACACCACACCTATTCAGAGTCTGTGTCAACTAGCCCACAGGTGCAGTAAGCAAATGTCAGTCAGATGTGTGACCACAGACAACGCACATCCCAAAGTGAAGCACAGGTTTATTACACATTTGCAACATGTTGTTTCCACTACAAATGCAAGGTAATCCCACGTGGCAGTGGCCACACAGTCAACAAGTGCAGAAGATATGAAGTCCAGGGGTGTGTGGCACATCACCTGTAGGGAAACTACTGCTGCCACCCTGAAAGCTGAATCATGGTGTCGGGGGATCCAAGTTGACCAAAGTACTCAGTAAGCACCCTGTGAAGGACAGACATGACACACAGTTAAAACCACTGAAGAACAGGACAGAACTGTAATACTCATGCCCAATACATGTCACAAGACAACTACACAAAACCAAGTTAGCATGTCAAAACTGTTGGGGAGTACAGACTACCTGTAAGGACACATTGCTGCACGCATCCAGTCAAGTAGCACATGGCCACACTCAAACAGCACCAGAGCACCACCCACACATATCATGCAAACTCACATCATTCACATTACATATCCATGGATACTCACATTCAGCTGAAGAAGTTGGTGATGAGCTGTGTGCGGACATCACCATCATCATCACCATCATCACTGGCATCGTGGTCCAGGCCAGGATCCTCCACAGGTGGCGGACGTTGGTCATCGTCATCCAGGATGAGAGGCAACTCCTTCCGCACTGCCAGTTTGTGTAGCATGCAGCAGATGATGACAATCTTGCACACCTTTGCTGGGGCATATGGGAGGGCCCCTCCTGTCTTGTCCAGGCAGCGGAAGCGGCTCTTCAGGAGACCAAATGTCCACTCGATCACTCTCCTGGTCCGACCATGTGCCTCATTGTAGCGCATCTGGGCTGGTGTCACAGGGTTCCTGAGGGGTGTCAGCAACCACGGCATGTTGGGGTATCCGGAGTCACCTACGGACAGACAAGTGCACATTAGCTGAGTTGGAAAAGTGGGCGGAATACTACAGAGCAGAACACACACAATGGTACAAAGTCAGTACACACCGACAAGCCAGGCATGCTGGTTCTGCATCTGTGCCATCATCCTCGGGATGCGACTACTCCTCATCACGTAGGCATCGTGTGCTGAACCAGGGAAACGGGCGCACACATGTGTGATGCTCATATCTGCTAAACATACCACCAGAGCATTGATCGAATGGTAATGTTTCCGGTTCCGGTATGCCTGCTCATGTGCCTGTGGTGGTACCAAAGCCACATGTGTCCAATCAATGGAGCCAATGACATGTGGCATCCTCCCCAGGGCATAGAAGTCACTCTTGACGTCAGTGAGTTGTTGACGTGTAGGGAAATAGATGTACTGGTTCAGGCATCTCAACATTGCCTCCAAAACATCGCGTAGCACACGGCTGAACATAGTCTGTGACATCCCACCGGCAGTCGCCACAGTGTGTTGAAAGGTACCGGTGGCAAATAAGTGTAGGGCTGCCATTACCTTCACCTTGGGGGTCAGCACCGTAGGGTACGGCCGGCCAGGTTGCAAATGTGGTGCCAAGCGCACTGCCAAATCCTCAATCAGCTGCCTGGTGAAGCGGTACCGTCGGATGCTGTCACGTTCCACCATCGTTGCCAGGTCAGGGAATCTAAATCCATATTTGTAAAGCGCGAACTACTCACCCTTACGGGTCTCAAGGCGCTGGGGGCCGTCGTGGAAATTAAGTGAGCTATTGCCCAGAGTCACATGGTGCTGAGCTGAGCTGCCGCCGGAGCCGGGTATCGAACCGTGAACCCTGTGCCCCGAAGGCAGCTGCCCTGGCCGCTGCACCACACCTCTCCACTCTATGGTCTATGGACAGCTGGAGCCCTGCAGTGCATAGGTTGGAGAAAGAAAGATTGTCAGTCACCCCACATATGTGCCATTCGCCATACTCAATTTCACATGATACATCATTACGAGACACAAGTACTTGATGTGTGTGCCGTTCTGTTCGGACATAACTCGCACCTACATGGCCATCATCTAACTTCTCAGTACAACATGTGTGGACAACAGGTTCCAGGTTGTGCTATGGGAAACCATTAGGCTGTGTCACAGTACCCATTTACTGCTGTCACGTTCCACACACACACCACAGTGACATGTCTGGACAGATGCGCCACAGGCATCACAGCTCATTGACAGGTAGATTCCCAGTGACCCTGTCTTGCCACATGGACACTGGCATGACATGGCGTATCATGTACACGTCAGAAAAACAAACATGACTCCCACAGGTAGTGGCCCCTGTCGCCTCCGCAGGACGGACATGGACGCCAGTGGCGCACAACATCAAAGTCCATGCACAAACAACGTTGATGTGGAGACTGTCTCCCATCGTGCACATGGAATCAGAGACATCGGAAACACAACATGCACACAGACTGTGGAGGGACATCACTATTGTGGCAATGGGTCACCCTGTGACGTACATGCCTTCCCCCATGGGACCCTGGGGGTATGTGACATGTCATACACATACACAACCTGGAAATGTGATCATGCCACATGCTCCGAAATGAACTGTTGCACATCACAGTGGTCATGTGCACAACACACAAAGGACCCTGTCCCCATGAACACATGCACAGCCTGGGTGTGGCTTCCCACAAGTGCCACCACAGAAACCACATGTTAACCCCCATACACAGAAAAGGTAATGCAGCCTTACATGCCTTAGGAAACAGTGTGGACTGGGTGTGGTGTTGTAGGTGTGCCCCTGAGTCTCTGGCAGGTATATGTGGCTGGCATACGTTCACCAGTGACAAGCATGGTGACATATGCGACTGACCTGTACAGGTACGCGTTGTACAGCAATGGACCGATCGGTGTGCCCGGCCAGCCCATTGCATCTGTTGTGAGCGGGTACGCATTGTACAGCAATGGACCGATCAGTGTGCCCGGCCGGCCCATTGCATCTGTTGTGAGCGGGTACGCGTTGTACAGCAATGGACCGATCGGTGTGCCCGGCCGGCCCATTGCATCTGTTGTGAGCGGGTACGCGTAGTACAGCAATGGACCGATCGGTGTGCCCGGCCGGCCCATTGCATCTGTTGTGAGCGGGTACGCGTTGTACAGCAATGGACCGATCGGTGTGCCCGGCCGGCCCATTGCATCTGTTGTGAGCGGGTACGCGTTGTACAGCAATGGACCGATCGGTGTGCCCGGCCGGCCCATTGCATCCGTTGGGAGCGGGTACGCGTTGTACAGCAATGGACCGATCGGTGTGCCCGGCCGGCCCATTGCATCTGTTGTGAGCCGGTACGCGTTGTACAGCAATGGACCGATCGGTGTGCCCGGCCGGCCCATTGCATCTGTTGTGAGCGGGTACGCGTTGTACAGCAATGGACCGATCGGTGTGCCCGGCCGGCCCATTGCATCTGTTGGGAGCGGGTACGCGTTGTACAGCAATGGACCGATCGGTGTGCCGGCCGGCCCATTGCATCTGTTGGGAGCGGGTACGCGTTGTATCCCGACATACGCGTTGTACAGCAATGAACCGAACGGTGCGCACGCGTTGGCTGGGGCCTGGCATGGTAACGGACGCGTATTCGAAGCTTCAACGAGTCTGATGCAGTGAATTCAGTTGGCCAGTCACAACAATGTTGCAAAATCATGGGTGTCATGAACTTGGATTTTTGAAGGATGCTGTGGGCGTGTATTACTGCTGCTATTCCATGGATTGGTCAGATTCAGAAGATGCAAACGACTTGGACCTATCACTTTGGACACATGGGACAGTATCTGCCTCTGCAGCACACATATAATGCTGGCTGTTCCCCTGAGAGCTCACTTGCCTGCACTACATGCTCCAGGACGACATCTGCCACCAACACTGCTGCTGTCTCTGCATCCTCTGGCTACTGCAATGGCACGTACTGTGGAGAGAGCCCCAGCCTTCAGCCTTGAGGAGAACCAGGCCCTGCTGGACAGCCTCCTTCCACAGTACAGCAAGCTGTATGGGAAACCAGGGGAGCAGGTGAGTGTGCTGTCCACTGCCTTACTAATTTTGCATGTTGTCTGACTAGCAGGACTTACAGTGTGCACACCACTGGCTAGCATGCTCACTGAGTAGTTCTGACCCCCAAAGTGTGTAGTTACATGCACTGAACAGGTACAGTGCAGTAACAGTGCATTCCAACAAGGTTTTCTTCCCATGCAATGATACCATGTAGTAACTGCTGCCAAACTGTTCATAGCCATCGTTGCACTGCCTGTGTACATCATGTGCCCCAGTGATTGAGACATGTATATCCAACTGTGTGATGCACGTATATGTTGCATGTGTAGTAATGGCATTTTCACTTTGTCATCCTCACAGGTTGATGCCCACCAGAAGCAAGAAATCTGGCTGACCATCGCCCGGGCAGTAAGATCCGTGGAGGACTACAAGCGCCGGATCCGCAACTGCCAGAAGAGGTGGCAGGACCTTCGAGGCTGGACCCGGAGGATCGCAAGGGTCCAGCTGAAGCTGTCGCCTCCTCGCAGGAGGGGCGGACACCAGACCCTGACACCCCACATGCTCAGCATCCTGGCGGTGGTCTTCCCTGACCTGGATGGGCAGCTGAAGGCCAGACAGCAGCAAGGAGGGGGTGAGTCCATGACAGCACTGTGCACTTTGTCTGACATGCTATGTGCCCTCCTCTGGCCTGGTTAAACTTCCACAGTACATCAGTCTTGTGGTCCAGGACCCATGTCCCTCTATTGTGACATGCCCACTCCTCATCTGATACGCATATGTGTGGCCCTTACAGTCAGGAAATTGTGTCACTTGGGGACTGTGTCATTGCATTTTGCTTTGCTCAAGGTGGGTGACAGCATTTGTTCCGGTGACTATGTTGTGGGATTCATGGGTGGGTCAATTGCTTACACAATGCCCAAGTTCTGACATGTAATCTGGGTGTAACTTTGATATGTGGTCCACTTGCTGATCTGATTCACCACATGTCCCTGGGGTATTTGGCACACCCCCATGCTGTGGGTGGGAAGAATGTTTGGGCCTCAGGAGTATGTATATCAAGTGTGTCACACATGCTTAGACACCTGCCTACTGTCCAGGACTCATCCCTCTTACAGGTGGAGCTGGACAGTCATGCCTACTCCAGGGCATACAATAGACTCTGTACTCCCACTCCCGTGGATCATCTGACATGTTGTGATCAGTGACATGTTCCCTCAGGTGTCTGCCTCTGTGTCATTGTGCTGTGGCTTCGTTGTCAGGACTACTGGTATGTTTGTTGGTTAGGGTTCAGCATGCCATCTGAGATGTGTCCATGAGAGACGATACTTCTGTGACTTATAGATGTTTGATCACTTGACTGTGCACACAGGTGTATGCGACTGTGACTTTCAGCCAGCTGTTATTCATTGACAGCACACTGTGAGGTGCTCAGGTTCTGAGAGTTGTGTTTCATGTCCCCCATATGTCCAATTGGCATGACGTGGACAAATACTAGTTCAGATGATGTGGTGTGTGGGGGATGGACATGTGCACTTGTCAGTTACATAACTTGCATTCCCCATGTCCTAGGATTGTGACACAGTGCAGACTGTTGTTGGCTGGCTACCATGGCCATGTGACTGGAGACAGTGATGTATGACTTTGCACGCATGCCTGTGTCATGGCATTAAACTTCCTAAGAGTGATCCTGCAGGGGAGTGACATGTGCAACATGCACTCCATTGTGGCATGGACTATCCGGACATGGGTGCATCATGGTGTCTGGTGCTGGTATGCATCACATGCATTTCTATTTAGACTCTGGCCATCCCTTTCTCCGGACACCTGCACTGGCAAGAGATGTGATGTGTGCATGTTCACATACTTCACTGTGTTCCCTGCAATGTCCAACAACTGTGTAGGTGGTGCATGTGTCCACACTGGGGTCTTACCTTCAGACAGGCACCAGACAGATGGGTGCAAGGGCAGGAGGGGTGTGAGTCCCATGGTTGACCATCATACTGACAATTGGCTTCTCCAAATCTGTGTGAGGAGTTTTGGCAATGTTCAACTAAGGATGCCAGGGCTGGCTCTGTAAGTGCTGTACTTACTGTGGTGTGTGCGGTCAGTGCAGGTGACTGATGTTTGTCTGTTTCACTAATTTTTTGAAGATACATCCACGGCCACAGGAGGCGACAGCTCCACGGACCAGGAGGAGCAGCGGAGCCAGACTGGGTCAGCATCCGACGAGTGGTCAGAGGGACCCAGTGGCACGGAGGGCGAGGGGAGCCACACCGAGGAGTCCTCAGCACCATCCACCTCAGCTGAGGACCACAGCAGCTCGGAGGATGATTCCCTTGTGGAGGCGGGTGTCAGCAGCCACCACACCCCCGGTAGTCTGTCTGGCCCCGCCACCACCAGCACCGCCCTCCCATTGGCTCCAATTCCAGAGGTCTGTGGAGGCTCCCGTGTTCGGGAGCGTGTCTCCTTCGTGCCAGGCACCGCACCCCTGCCCCTGTGTCCCCTGCTGCCCTGAGTGAGGAGTCTGTGTACCTACTTCGGCAGCTCCATGTAGGGCAGACAGCAATGCTGACTGTCCTCCATGCACACACCACTCTGTTGACACAGCTGGTGTCGTTCATGGAGGGCATCTCGACGGGTATGTCTGCCCTACAGAGGAGCAATAAGTCCATGGACTCCTCCCTGACGGCAGCAGTGTCCCTCCTCCAACAGTTCCTCCCACCTCCTACCTCTGCCCCATCCACACTTCCTGGCACCCTACCTGTCCAAAGCACATGCACACCTGCACAATCACCCAAACACACAGACACGAGCAGCACAGACATACCCAAAAGAAAGGCAAGACGTGCACACAAGCATCCTCAGGGGTCAGATACCACACACACAGGGGATGAGGAACAGACACACACACAGGCATCCATAGTCACTCCGCAATCCTCCAAATCCTCTCCCTCCAAGACCCCTTCCCTTGTCTCACCTGCAACCCCACCTACAGAGCAGGTCTTCCTCTGTGACCTCGGCCTCTTCCCCTCCGATCCTGCAGATCCGGCATACCGGGGGAAGAGGAAGTCCACCCACACAGAGGGGAGTGCCCCTCACCCCCGGACACCCTCCCCCAGGCGCAGGCAGACTGAGTGTAGGAGAGTAGGATCTGCTTCACATGGGTTCCCCCACTTTTTGCTGATGCTTCACTGTTTTTCGACCTTAGTCTGGCTGGGGCCCTGCTAATCAGAACCCCAGCCTAGCTGCTTTCTCTCTAAAATGGTTTCCATGTGCCCTAGGCACATCTCTGATTGGAATCTGGAGTGCCCTTATAAGTCCCTAGTATATGGTATACTATGTACCCAGGGCATAGGTACCTCAGAGGCCTACCAGGGGCTGCAGCATGTATTGTGCCACCCCTGGAAGGCCATCCAAACTGACACCACAGGTCTGCTACTGCAGCCTGGGTAAGGTGGTGCATGCACTCCTTACTGTGATATAGGCTAACTATATCACTATATACATACACACATATAAACCTATAAGTCACTCCTATGGCAGGCCTTATCAATCCTGAAGGCAGAGTGCGTGGTTCCTATGTGAGAGGGTGCCCCTGCATGAGCAGGGCCCCTCTGCAGCGTTCAGAGACCCTTCTCTGATGCTGTTTGTAGTGCAGCCTGACCATATACTCTTAAGCGCATTATAACCTCGCGTTAAATGCTAACTTTGGAATGGCTGCACCGAAACATGTCGTGTTTGGTGTCAAACATCTTGGAATACTACCCCCCCCGCCAATTCTGGCGGCAGGGGTAGCATTCCACCCTTGTAGAGGGAGAGACATGTTAACCCTGGCTTGGCCGGTAACTTCTTTCTAAAGCCCTGGCATCACAAAATGGATGCTGCTGCCACAGACACAAGTCTGGCCTCCTGCTGCTGACCGAAACTCTGGCAGGGAGGCCTGGACAATAGGTTTCCTGTCCCAGGGAGGTGTGACCACCTCCCCAGACAGGATAGTGTGTATTGGGGCTGGGCGGGAGCACTCTTGGGTGCTTTGAAGTCCTGCACTGGGGGCACACTTGGTGTCCCTGTGCATACCCCAGTTCAAACCGGATCAGGGGCTTGCAGCCCCTGCTTTGGCGTGAACTGGACAAAGGAAAGGGGTGTAGCCACCCCTCTGCCCTGACCCACCCATAGGTGGGGCCACAGAGTAAGTCCAACCCCTAAACTTAGTATAAGTATAGGAACCCAGTCCTTAGGACTTTAGATTATCCCTGGACGAAACTCTGACACAGAATCCTGGACCTTCGACGCTCTACTACAAGATTAGAGGACAGAAGAATCTCCCTTGGGGTCAAGGAGTGACTCCCCTGCTTGGCAGGCACCAAAGAAGCAATTGTCCGGTCTGCATCGCCTAAGCTCCCGTCGGACGCCGAAGTCTTTGCATCACCAGAGGTGGATTTCCAGACTTCCCCGAGGCTGCCCTGAGTCCCCAGCAAAGCTGAGGCCCGTAGCTGTTGTGGGTAACGTGGAACCGTGACCCCTGGACACCGCACACAGTTGCAAGTGCATCCTCTTCTGGGTCTCCCACGAAGTCGTGCTTTGGGCTCCGAGTAGCCCTAACCTCCAGCACCAACTACATCGAAGATCACTGGCCTCCACTCCACGAGTGTCCTGTGAGCCAGTCTTGAGGCTCCTTCGCGGTCGCTAGCCCATTGGCTAGTAGCCCTTCACGAAGGCCAATCCTTTTCTTCTTGGGCTCCCTGGTTGCTCCAGGCTTGTCCTCACTTACCTTTGCTGGGTGAGTTCCTCAGACCTTGCTGGTCTGCATCATCATCAATCTTCACCTTCATCGAGACTTGCCGTTGCCAAGGCTTGTTGGGTCCAATCCGGTCGCCGACACGTCAGCACTCGACAGACATCGTGTACCAGCCCAAATCCTGCTCCTGGTCGCCGACAACGCCTCCTGGACCTCGTGGCTGAAGAGTCAAGATGACCGTCAACCTACCTGAAGCACTCGACATCGGTGGGCATCTGCTCATCGCCTTCCTGGTCACTGGCTAGTGACCCAGACTCTGTCCCCTCTGCTTTCAGGTTCTTCAGATCTCCGATCCACTCTTGGATCCACCCAGACACTTTCCACTTGGTCGCCAGCAGCACTTTGCAGCAGATCGCCATTCAAATCGACGACGAAACCCGACCCCGAAAGGCACCTATGCACCCGGCTTCCCTGGGTGAGGTAACAAGAGTACTCCGGTGCTCCCGTGGGTAGAGACTCTAGAACGACCTAGTTCTCAAAGAGTTTGCTCCAAGTCCTTCTTTAAGTGTCTCTTTTCTTTAATTTCCAAACCGCGACTTTCTCCATAGAAGTTAACGGCGAATCGCGGCTGTGTTACTACACTGCACGCGTCTCCCGTGGGTCCCCTGTGTCACTACCTTGGGTGGTTCCTTGTGGTCCAAGCACTTCTAGAGGCTCTAGGCCTAGTGTCTAGCTCAGTCGTGGTTCTTATACCACTTTATTGGTATATGGTTTGGTATGCCCCTAGGGCCCAAACGTGTATTTGTGCTATTACTGTGTTTAAATAACTTATAACTTATGTACTTCGAACTCTAGCCTCATAAAGAGACTAGAGGGGTGTGTTTAGTAATAAATACATATATTTTGAATATATACCTGGTGTGGTGCTCTTTCATTTGGTCACTCAAGAGATTATAGACTGGTAAAACAAGCTGCTTTACATTCCTTCAAGACTTAGCCTGAAGGCTGCTCTCCATAGCTACCACTAGGATAGCTTTCAATAAAGGTTGTCTTTAACCTATCTCCAATAAGGGGTTGTTTGGACTGGTGCAAGGTGCCCACTATAATTAGTGAACAGCATATGCCAGGCCAACTTCTCACATTGGTGTGCAGCGTGTGGGATTCCAGCTTGCTATTGTTTTACCAGATAATCTCAATTGAATTGATCAACTGAAAACCACTAAAGGTACCTAAGGTACATATAAATTAAGCTTAGTATACAGTAAGTTCTACTGAACTTAGAGTTGTGTGTTAAGGGATAGCACACCCTTGCTACAACTCAAGAGAGTTTAGTAGGCCACACTAGAGTAGGTAGTGCATACACCACACCTCACTAGTGATGTCTTCAAAGCCAGGACCTAGTGAGTCCTTGCCAGAAGCCCCTGGGCTTCTTCCCTCCAAGTATGATACACTCCCATTCTTGGAATTGAGAGCAATATGCAATGTGAGGATACTGAAGACAGGCCAAAGTCCCACCACCCAACATCTGAGAGAGATGTTAATGGCTGATGATCTCAACAGGCCCTTAGGGACTGAAGAGGTAGGTGCAGAGGGTGGGGCAGAAGATGAGGATGGGGCCAGGGGTAGCAACACCCCCAGCCCCCCCTCTGGAACTGACCAGGAGGGTGACAATGACCCTGACCTGGAAAACCCAATTCCTCCTGTGGATGAGGAGGAGGCTCAGGCTGACCTCCACTTTGTTCCCCCAGGAAGGATTGTGAGTGTGCCTAGAAGGTCTAGATCTCCTTCTCAGGAGTCTAACCACTCTGGCACCTCACTAGGGACCTCTGTCTCCTCTCATAGGAGGGAATCCTCTCATGAGAGGAGAAAGAGGCTGATTCAGTATGAGGAAGCTCAGCTTGAACTCAGAAAACAGCAATTGGCCCTAGACAGGGAGTCCCTAGATCTCCTTAGAGAGAGAAAACAGTTGGGACTAGAGTCGCATGGTGGCAGCCATATCCCTAGAGATAGGGAAAGGTCTTATGACCATAGAAACCTGACCATAGAAGCCAGGGTGACATCCACAAATGGATAACTGCTCTAGAGAGGGCCTGTAAAGTACAGAAGGTCCCTCAGGAGCAGTGGGCAGCAATCTTGTGGCTCTCCTTTGCAGACAAAGGTAGAGACAAGCTCCTCACTGTAAGAGAAGAGGATGCTGATAATTACAAGGTCTTGAAGAGTGCTCTTATTGATGGGTTTGGCCTAACAACTGAACAATACAGGTTGAAGTTCAGAGATGCCCAAAAAGCACAGACTCAAGACTGGGTAGACTATGTGGATTGTTCTGCTAAGGCTCTGGAAGGCTGGTTGATGGGCAGTAAGGTGTGTGACTTCACAGGATTGTACAATCTGATAATGAGGGAGCAGATTCTTAATAACTGTCAAAATCAGCTGTTGCATCAGTACCTGTTGGACTCTGATCTGACCTCTCCCCAAGAATTGGGAAAGAAGGCAGACAAATGGGTCAGAACCAGGGTGAGGCAGAAGGTACAGAACCAAGGTGGTGACCCTAATAAGCAAGACTCTAAGAACTCTGATAAGGGTGGGGAGAAGGGTAAAGATCAAAAGTCTTCACAAGGCCCCCAAAAATTTTCTTCAGGTGGGGATTCACAGTCTACCAAAGGGAAAGGCCAAAGAAAACCATGGTGCAAGGTCTGTAAGCAAAAGACCCACTGGACCAGTGATTGCACCAAGTCCAAAGACTCAAGTCCAGCCCCCACCAATGCCCCTAAGGCACCTGTTCCCCCTAGTACAGTTACAGTTGGTGGTGGGAGTACTACCGCCAAGGGTTTAGTAGGGTTGACCCTGGGTACTGAGATGGGCTCTGACCTAGTCAGAGAACTCCCTCAGGCTGTGTTAGTCTGTGATGGAGGCATGGATGTGACCTCCTCTGTGAGTCCCAGTAATCTGGGCAAGTACAGACAACAGCCTTTAATCAATGGACGAGAGGCTTTGGCATTTAGGGACACAGGGGCAAGTGTCACCATGGTGACACAAGACGTTGTGAATCCTGGGCAAGTTATACTTGGTGAGATGTACCAAGTGACCAATGCTAGCAATGTCAGAACAGACCATACTCTGGCAGTTGTTAACTTCTCCTGGGGAGGGGTAACTGGCCTTAAGAAGGTTGTGGTAAGTGCAGACCTACCAGTTGAATGCTTGCTTGGCAATGACTTAGAAACTTCAGCTTGGGCAGAAGTGGAGCTCAGGACCCATGCAGAAATGCTGGGGATCCCTGCAGATGTGTTTGCTGTGACCAGGTCACAAGCCAAAATGTCTAGCACTGAACAGGCCTTGGATTCTGGAATAATGGACCAAGTGCCTTCCAAGAGGAGGAGTAGTAGGGTAAAGGCAGTGCCTTCCCCCTTGGCTCAGAAGGAAGATCAGTCCCTTGAGGGGGATGATCTCAGTCCTGAGGAAGGAACTGTCCCAGAGGAGCTTGAACCTGACCAGGTTGAGTTCTTGGGGACAGGGGGACCTTCCAGGGCAGATCTGAGCCAGGAGCAGCAGAGCTGCCCCTCTCTTGAACCCCTCAAACAGCAAGCTGCTGCTGAGGCTGCTGGGAAAGCTAGTGGTCCCCATACTGTGTATTGGGATGATGGACTCTGTACTCAGAGTGTAGAGACCCCAAGCCTGGTGCTACAAGGAGGTTGGTTATACCTCTGAAGTTCAGGGGCTTCCTATTGACCCTAGCCCATGATATTCCCTTAGCAGGTCACCTGGGCCAGAACAAGACTTGGGACAGAATTGTCCCTCACTTTCACTGGCCCCACATGTCTGAAGACACCAAGGAGTTTTGTCGCTCCTGTGTAACCTGCCAGGCCAGTGGCAAGGCAGGTGGCACTACAAAGGCCCCCTGATACCACTACCTGTGGTGGGGGTTCCCTTTGAAAGGGTGGGGATTGACATTGTTGGTCCCATGGATCCCCAAACAGCATCTGGGCACAGGTTTATCCTGGTGGTAGTGGATCATGCCACCAGGTACCCACAGGCTATTCCCCTTAGGACCACTACAGCACCTGTGGTGGCAAGGGCCCTCCTGGGAATCTTCTCAAGAGTGGGCTTTCCTAAGGAGGTTGTATCAGACAGGGGTGCTAACTTTATGTCTGGATACTTAAAAGCAATGTGGAAGGAGTGTGGAGTGACTTACAAGTTCACCACACCCTATCACCCACAATGCAATGGTTTAGTTGAGAGATTCAACAAAACCTTGAAGGGCATGATTAAAGGGCTCCCAGAAAAGCTTAGGCGAAGATGGGACATACTCTTGCCCTGCCTTTTATTTGCATATAGGGAGGTGCCTCAAAAGGGGTTGGCTACAGCCCTTTTGAACTTTTGTTTGGCCACCCTGTCAGGGGTCCACTGTGCTTGGTGAAGGAAGGATGGGAGTTACCTCTTAAGCCCCCAAAGCAAGACATAGTGGACTATGTACTTGGTCTCCGCTCCCGGATGGCTGAGTATATGAAAAAGGCAACTAAAAACCTTGAGGCTAGCCAGGAACTTCAAAAGGCCTGGCATGACCAAAAGGCTGTACTGACTGTTTACCAGCCAGGACAGAAGGTGTGGGTGTTGGAGCCAGTGGCCCCAGCAGCTCTCCAAGACAAATGGAGTGGACCCCACACTATTGTTGAGCAGAAGGGTGAGGTTACCTACTTAGTAGACCTAGGAACACCCAGGAGTCCCCACAGGGTTCTCCATGTCAACAGGTTAAAACCATATGTGGACAGGGCAGACATGGGCTTGCTCATGGCTACTGATGAGGGACAGGAGGAAGAGAGTGACCCACTCCCTGACCTGCTCTCACAGAACCCTGACGATGGGTCAGTAGATGGTGTGGCCTTGGCAGGCAGCCTCACTACCCAGCAGCAAACTGATTGTAGACAGGTGCTCAATGACTTTAGACACATGTTTTCACTGACACCCAGTCAGACCACCTGGTGCACTCATGAAGTGGACACTGGGGACAGTCTGCCTATTAAAAATAAGATTTATAGGCAACCTGACCATATCAGGGACTGTATCAGGACTGAAGTCCAGAAGATGTTGGATTTGGGAGTTATTGAACCCTCAGATAGCCCTTGGGCTAGTCCAGTGGTCCTTGTGCCAAAACCTCACACCAGTGGTGGAAAAAGAGAGATGAGGTTTTGTGTGGACTACAGGGGTCTCAATGCAGTCACTAGGACTGATGCCCATCCAATACCAAGGGCAGATGAGCTAATAGACACTTTGGCCTCAGCCAAGTATCTAAGCACATTTGACTTGACAGCTGGCTACTGGCAGATCAGACTAGCTGATGCTGCAAAGCCAAAAACAGCATTCTCAACCCCTAGTGGGCATTATCAATTTGTGGTGATGCCCTTTGGTCTGAAGAATGCACCTGCCACTTTTCAGAGGTTGGTGAATACAGTCCTTACAGGTCTGGAAGCCTATAGTGCAGCATATCTAGATGATATTGCTGTCTTTAGCTCCACCTGGGAGGATCACCTGGTCCACCTCAGAAATGTTTTACAGGCCCTGCAAAAGGCAGGCCTGACTATCAAGGCCACCAAGTGCCAGATAGGGCAGAGTCAGGTTGTGTACCTGGGCCACCTTGTGGGTGGAGGCCAGGTTCAACCCTTGCAGAGCAAGATCCAGACCATCATGGACTGGACTGCTCCAACTACCCAGACTCAGGTGAGAGCCTTCTTAGGCCTGACTGGGTACTATAGGAGATTTGTCAAGGGGTATGGATCAATAGTGACACCCCTGAATGACTTAACTTCCAAGAAAATGCCCAAAAAGGTTCAGTGGACAGTTAGCTGTCAAAAGGCATTTGATGACCTGAAGCAGGCCATGTGCACTGCTCCCATTCTACAGAGTCCTGATTACTCCAAGAAGTTCATTGTTCAAACTGATGCATCTGAATTGGGGGTAGGGGCTGTACTGTCACAATTGAATGAAGAAGGTCAGGATCAGCCAGTAGCATTCATTAGCAGAAGGCTGACCCCTAGAGAGAAACGTTGGTCAGCCATTGAGAGGGAGGCCTTTGCTGTGGTCTGGGCTCTGAAGAAGTTGAGGCCATACTTGTTTGGTACTCACTTCCTTGTTCAAACAGACCATAAGCCCCTCTTATGGCTAAAACAAATGAAGGGTGAAAACCCCAAACTGCTTAGGTGGTCCATTTCCCTACATGGGATGGACTTCACAGTGGAACATAGACCTGGGAGTAACCATGCCAATGCAGATGGACTCTCTAGGTACTTCCACTTAGAACATGAAGACTTAACTGGGCAAGGTTAGTTTAATGTCCCTACGTTTGGGGGGGTTGTGTAGGAGAGTAGGATCTGCTTCACATGGGTACCCCCACTTTTTGCTGATGCTTCACTGTTTTTCGACCTTAGTCTGGCTGGGGCCCTGCTAATCAGAACCCCAGCCTAGCTGCTTCCTCTCTAAAATGGTTTCCATGTGCCCTAGGCACATCTCTGATTGGAATCTGGAGTGCCCTTATAAGTCCCTAGTATATGGTATACTATGTACCCAGGGCATAGGTACCTCAGAGGCCTACCAGGGGCTGGAGCATGTATTGTGCCACCCCTGGAAGGCCATCCAAACTGACACCACAGGTCTGCTACTGCAGCCTGGGTAAGGTGGTGCATGCACCCCTTACTGTGATATAGGCTACCTATATCACTATATACATACACACATATAAACCTATAAGTCACTCCTATGACAGGCCTTATCAATCCTGAAGGCAGAGTGCGTGGTTCCTATGTGAAAGGGTGCCCCTGCATGAGCAGGGCCCCTCTGCAGCGTTCGGAGACGCTTCTCTGATGCTGTTTGTAGTGCAGCCTGACCATATACTCTTAAGCGCATTATAACCTCGCGTTAAATGCTAACTTTGGAATGGCTGCACCAAAACATGTTGTGTTTGGTGTCAAACATCTTGGAATACTACCCCCCCCGCGGCGGGGGTAGCATTCCACCCTTCTAGAGGGAGAGACATGTTAACCCTGGCTTGGCCGGTAACTTCTTTCTAAAGCCCTGGCATCACAAAATGGATGCTGCTGCCACAGACACAAGTCTGGCCTCCTGCTGCTGACCGAAACTCCGGCAGGGGAGGCCTGGACAATAGGTTTCCTGTCCCAGGGAGGTGTGACCACCTCCCAGACAGGATAGTGTATATTGGGGCTGGGCGGGAGCACTCTCGGGTGCTTTGAAGTCCTGCACTGGGGGCACACTTGGTGTCCCTGTGCATACCCCAGTTCAAACCGGATCAGGGGCTTGCAGCCCCTGCTTTGGCGCGAACTGGACAAAGGGAAAGGGGTGTAGCCACCCCTCTGCCCTGACCCACCCATAGGTGGGGCCACAGAGTAAGTCCAACCCCTAAACTTAGTATAAGTATAGGAACCCAGTCCTTAGGACTTTAGATTATCCCTGGAAGAAACTCTGACACAGAATCCTGGACCTTCGACGCTCTACTACAAGATTAGAGGACAGAAGAATCTCCCTTGGGGTCAAGGAGTGACTCCCCTGCTTGGCAGGCACCAAAGAAGCAATTGTCCAGTCTGCATCGCCTAAGCTCCCGTCGGACGCCGAAGTCTTTGCATCACCAGAGGTAGATTTCCAGACTTCCCCGAGGCTGCCCTGAGTCCCCAGCAAAGCTGAGGTCTGTAGCTGTCGTGGGTAATGTAGAACCGTGACCCCTGGACACCGCATGCATTTGCAAGTGCATCCTCTTCTGGGTCTCCCACGAAGTCGTGCTTTGGGCTCCAAGTAGCCCTAGCCTCCAGCACCAACTGCACCGAAGATCACTGGCCTCCACTCCACAAGTATCCTGTGAGCCAGTTCCACGTGCACCGTCTCGAGGCTCCTTTGCGGTCGCTAGCCCATTGGCTAGTAGCCCTTCACGAAGGCCAATCCTTTTTTTCTTGGGCTCTCTGGTTGCTCCAGGCTTGCCCTCATTTACCCTTGCTGGGTGAGTTCCTCAGACCTTGCTGGTCTGCATCATCGTCAATCTTCACCTTCATCGAGACTTGCCGTTGCCAAGGCTTGTTGGGTCCAATCCGGTCGCCGACACCTCAGCCCTCGACAGACATCATGTACCAGCCTGAATCCTGCTCCTGGTTGCCAACAATACCTCCTGGACCTCGTGGCTGAAGAGTCAAGACAACTGTCAACCTACCTGAAGCACTCAACATCGGTGGGCATCTGCTCATCGCCTTCCTGGTCACTGGCTAGTGACCCAGACTCTGTCCCCTCTGCTTTCAGGTTCTTCAGATCTCTGATCCACTCTTGGATCCACCCGGACACTTTCCACTTGGTCGCCAGCAGCACTTTGCAGCAGATCGCCATTCAAATCGACGACGAAACCCGACCCCGAAAGGCACCTATGCACCCGGCTTCCCTGGGTGAGGTAACAAGAGTACTCCAGTGCTCCCGTGGGTAGAGACTCTAGAACGACCTAGTTCTTAAAGGGTTTGCTCCAAGTCCTTCTTTAAGTGTCCCTTTTCTTTAATTTCCAAACCGCGGCTTTCTCCATAGAAGTTAACGGCGAATCGCGGCTGTGTTACTACACTGCACGCGTCTCCCGTGGGTCCCCTGTGTCACTACCTTGGGTGGTTCCTTGTGGTCCAAGCACTTCTAGAGGCTCTAGGCCTAGTGTCTAGCTCAGTCGTGGTTCTTATACCACTTTATTGGTATATGGTTTGAGTACGACCCTAGGGCCCAAACGTGTATTTGTGCTATTACTGTGTTTAAATAACTTATAACTTATGTACTTCGAACTCTAGCCTCATAAAGAGACTAGAGGGTGTGTTTAGTAATAAATACATATATTTTGAATATATACCTGGTGTGGTGCTCTTTCATTTGGTCACTCAAGAGATTATAGACTGGTAAAACAAGCTGCTTTACATTCCTTCAAGACTTAGCCTGAAGGCTGCTCTCCATAGCTACCACTAGGATAGCTTTCAATAAAGGTTCTCTTTAACCTATCTCCAATAAGGGGTTGTTTGGACTGGTGCAAGGTGCCCACTATAATTAGTGGACAGCATATGCCAGGCCAACTTCTCACACTGAGGACCCCATTCGGAAGTCCCCCCGGACCAGGAAGGGCAAGACCCCACCACCACCACCACGCAGCTCCACCACCCAGTCTCTCTCCTCCATCCCCCAGGCCACCACTCCACAGGTTTCACCGACACACCCTGCCCCAGGTTCCCCCACACACCGATACCGCATCCACAAACTGCTTAGGCCCTCCCCCCTGCCACTTGCTCTTCCACCCCCAACCCAGACGCTCAGCCTGTTTGTGCCACTGGTGTGGAGACCGGGTCCCCCCCTCTGTCCTGCCCACCTCATCTGCCCCCCCTTCCACTCCCTTGGAGGCATGCACTGCAGTGGAGTCCACAACCACCCCGTCTGACTCGGGCACTGCAGTGGGGAACCAGTCCACTCCATCAGACCAGCCCACTGCAGTGGTTGCAGCACCAACACCATCTGACTTGTGCCCTACAGTGGTGCCGGCCCCCCCTGAGTCAGACACCTCCACTGCAGTTGCCGGTGACACTCCTGCACCCACCACCCCTTCACTGCCTCACTCTGGCATCCCCTGATCCTGTCCCTGCGGTGCCTGGCCTGCCCCTTGTATGCCCCTCCAAGGGGGATGTCCCCTGTCCCTACCAGTGCAGGCAAGCAATGGGTGACAAGTTGTCATATATCACCCTGTTGGGACTGTGTATTTGGACTGGCCATTGGCCTTAGTTTAATTTGGACTTCTGATTTTTTATTGACATTTGCTGAATAAAGCCTATTTTTGTTTACTTGTGGTTTTTCTTTTGATGTACATGATGTAGATGAGAATCATCATGCATTTGCAGTTGTAATAGTGTTCAGATCAGGAAAATGAAGTGTTGCAGTGATGGACTCCATGTGGTCCATGGGATATGTGTCCTGTTGTAGTCTGGATCTATGGCATCCTCTGCTGCAGTCTGAGGGTGTAATGTTCAGCATATGACACAGGGATGTACGTTTTGCATTTGTAAATTAAAATCTTTGTCTTACAGTGATGCACATCTGGTGGGCTTACCACTGTTCAATGTTTCTATTTCCCTGACTGTGTGCCCATCTCCACTGGACATGCAGTTTAGCACACCAATGTTGAAGGACTCATCAGTGTATACAGTGCACCTTGCTTGACACGTGTTTTGGGTGTATGCAGATGACTGACGTGACACTCCTGTACCCAGGCTGATGTGAGCAGAGCCTTCAGTGTGTTGTAGTTGTTGACTCACTGACCGAGTGTTCTGCCGACATGTTTGAGTCGTGCACAGACAAGGTTTGGCACAGCGGCCCTTCCACAGCAGTGGAGTGCCCTCATGGCAGTGTGTAATCCCGTGACATTGCCTTGGCCCGTGTTTTGTGTTGTGTAAGCATGTCTGTGCGTGTACCCTTCCCTTTTCCTACACAGGCTGTGTCCCTACGGATGTTCCTGTTTCTGATGCTTGCTGAGTTGTTCTGTGTTCATCCAGCATCTTGGACCTGGTTACTCCGGGATGTGGGTGCATGGCAAACTAAGGTTCATCAGGTTGTCATCCCAGGTTGTCTTTGTTGTCAGGGCTGGGGATGTGGGCAAACGCAGATGGGACACATTCAGAATTCCCCTTGGCACATATGGTTACACATGTCATGTAATTTACAGTCTGTGGTAGCTTTCAGTGATTGTGACACGTTGCGTGTGTGACTGCTGCCACTCCTCAGTGTCAGAGCTGCAATGTTGGAAGTTGTGTACGTGTGTTCTTTGTGTGTCACCTTGTCTTCTTCATTGGTGTGTGACTATGGCCGGGATCCCATTGATTGTGGTGGATTTCACGTCATGCCCATGTACCGCGTAGTGTGCAGTGTGTCAGACATTCACGAGTCTTGTTAACTGTCCATGTGTGATGGGTTTCTGCACCTTAGTTCCCACCACCACCCCTGGGATTGTCATGGGTGCATGTGCAATGTCACCAGTCCATGTGAGCTTCACTGCTGCACATTGGTGGAGATCAAGGTGTGTGGTGTTGAGTGTGAGCAAATGTGAGTTGTTGCACGGCGAGACCCCTACCTCCATATTGGCCATGGCTGGCAGGCCGTGCTGATTGATTTGTGCTTGTGTAGGTGTGATGGTAGTTTGTTGCTCAGAACACATGGCTGTGGTTCACAGTGTGAATGACATCTACCTTTGTCATCACAGTGGGATTATCATGCAGGCTAGTGTCACCACAATGTGGGGTCCCTGGGGGTAGTGCTGTGGTGGGTCTGTCTCTTGCTGTGTTAGTTGCTGTTCCTACAAGCTTGTGTGACATGTGTAATTTGGGCTACCTCTCATCTAACAATGCCTCTTTGCCCACATAGGGGAATCCGATCCATGAGTAACTTTTGTATGGCACTGTATACACATCTGTGTAATTGGAATTCAGGCCTCCTCATGTGTTGTGTGGTTGCCTGGGGACACTGGCACACACCCCCATCACCTGTTGTGTTTGATATTCAGTGTGAGTCTGCCTGTTTGTGTTTGTGTATTTGCACCACTGCATTGGCATATCTTGAGTGTGCCATTGGCTGTATGTTGTTTGGTGGGTTCCCCCTGCTGTCCCTGGGACTCCTAGGTCATCAGTCAGCACAATAATCATGGTTTGTATGTCCCATTGCTGCCATGGTATGGTATTTGTTCACCTGACATCTACAGTCTCCACAGGATATCTACATTTGTGTGTCCATTGGTGCAGATATGTGGGTCTGCATTATGATGGTCACTTCTGTCATTGTGTTATTTGTGAATGTTGACAATGTGAGCCCCCATGGGTGATGTTTGTATGCACATGGCCAAAACGATGTTTTATTGCCACTGCAATGTTTGCCTCACCCAATCTATGTTGCTATGGAACACAAGCACTACTATGCCACTGATGTGTTTGTTGTTGTGTGACCAGGAATCATCCATGCAGTTTGGCTTTGGCAGCTTTTACCCTGACTACACTTCCCTTTTGGTCACTGTGGTGATGGGGCTTTGGGCCCCATTGCCACACTGTTCAAAAGGTGCATCAGCTATGGACCCACACCTACCTTTTGGTCACTGTGGTAATGGGGCTTTGGGCCCCATTGCCACACTGTTCAAAAGGTGCATCAGCTATGGACCCCACACCTACCTTTTGGTCACTGTGGTGATGGGGCTTTGGGCCCCATTGCCACACTGTTCAAAAGGTGCATCAGCTATGGACCCCACACCTACCTTTTGGTCACTGTGGTGATGGGGCTTTGGGCCCCATTGCCACACTGTTCAAAAGGTGCATCAGCTATGGACCCCACACTTCCCTTTTGGTCACTGTGGTGATGGGGCTTTGGGCCCCATTGCCACACTGTTCAAAAGGTGCATCAGCTATGGACCCCACACTTACCTTTTGGTCGCTGTGGTGATGGGGTGTTCAACCCCATTGCCACAGTGGCCATGGTCGGCTTGCATTGTGGAGGCCACACACATTTATGTGTGACACATGTGTTAGGGGGTCACATTGTATGTTCAATGTCATGTTCAGTGTTGTAGGCATTTGACACAGACTACACACGCTTGTCATGGTGTTGGGGGGGGGATGTAATTTTCAGACATTCCTTATGTGGGAGTATGCTGGTTGGGTCATGTATTACCCGTCCTATGAGTAGGGGTGGAGGTAGTGGCAGGCATCCATCCCCCTAAGGGTGGGGATGGTGGTAGTGGCAGGCATCCAGCCCCCCCTGAGTAGGGGTGGTGGTAGTGACAGGCATCCAGGCCCCCCTGAGTAGGGGTCGTGGTAGTGGTAGGCATCCAGGCCCCCCTGAGTAGGGGTGCTGGTAGTGGTAGGCATCCATCCCCCTAAGGGTGGGGATGGTAGTAGTGACAGGCATCCAGCCCCCTATGAGTGGGGATGGTAGTAGTGATGGGCATCCAGCCCCCTATGAGTGGGGATGGTAGTAGTGATGGGCATCCAGCCCCCTATGAGTGGGGATGGTAGTAGTGATGGGCATCCAGCCCCCTATGAGTAGGGGTACTGGTAGTGATGGGCATCCAGCCCCCTATGAGTAGGTGGTACTGTTAGTGATGGGCATCCAGCCCCCTATGAGTAGGGGTGGTGGTAGTGACAGGCATCCAGGCCCCCCTGAGTAGGGGTGGTGGTAGTGGTAGGCATCCAGGCCCCCCTGAGTAGGGGTGGTGGTAGTGGTAGGCATCCAGCCCCCTAAGGGTGGGGATGGTAGTAGTTACAGGCATCCAGGCCCCCATGAGTAGGGGTGGTGGTAGTGGCAGGCATCCAGCCCCCCCCCAGGGTGGGGATGGTAGTAGTGACAGGCATCCAGCCCCCTATGAGTGGGGATGGTAGTAGTGATGGGCATCCAGCCCCCTATGAGTGGGGATGGTAGGAGTGATGGGCATCCAGCCCCCTGTGAGTAGGGGTACTGGTAGTGATGGGCATCCACCCCCCTATGAGTAGGTGGTACTGTTAGTGATGGGCATCTAGCCCCCTATGAGTAGGGGGTACTGGTAGAGGTAGGCATCCATCCCCCTAAGGGTGGGGATGGTAGTAGTGACAGGCATCCAGACCCCCTGAGTAGGGGTGGTGGTAGTGGCAGATATCCAGGCCCCCCTGAGTAGGGGTGGTGGTAGTGGTAGGCATCCAGCCCCCTAAGGGTGGGGATGGTAGTAGTAACAGGCATCCAGCCCCCTATCAGTAGGGATGGTAGTAGTGATGGGCATCCAGCCACCTATGAGTGGGGATGGTAGTAGTGATGGGCATCCAGCCCCCTATGAGTAGGGGTACTGGTAGTGATGGGCATCCAGCCCCCTATGAGTAGGTGGTACTGTTAGTGATGGGCATCCAGCCCCCTATGAGTAGGGGGTACTGGTAGTGGTAGGCATCCATCCCCCTAAGGGTGGGGATGGTAGTAGTGACAGGCATCCAGACCCCCTGAGTAGGGGTGGTGGTAGTGGCAGGCATCCAGCCCCCTAAGGGTCGGGATGGTAGTAGTGACAGGCATCCAGCCCCCCCTGAGTAGGGGTGGTGGTAGTGGCAGGCATCCAGCCCCCTGAGTGGGGTGGTGGTAGTGGCAGGCATCCAGCCCCCCCTGAGTAGGGGTGGTGGTAGTGGCAGGCATCAAGCCCCCCCTGAGTAGGGGTGGTGTTGGTGGTAGGCATCCATCCCCCTATGGGTGTGTATGGCATTGGTGATGGCCATCCCACCCCTATGGTTCTGCTGTTGCTAGTGTACGTCATTTGTGCATCCCTATGTGTGTGTGACATATTTCGGGTACGTGTTGTTTGTTTGTGTTGTTGGTGTTTGACTTACTGTCTGCGCCGTACGCGTCCGTGCCGGTCCCGGTAATAGATGTAGAGTATAGGTAGGACCTGCGCAATGGGATTCATGCTTGGATCGTCTCGTTCGGGTTTCTCGTGTCTTCGACTCGTACTCGTAGCAGGCTTGTCCATCTCGTAGCCGTGGATCGTCTTGTGGCACGAAACGGAGCTTATGTACGGCTCGCCCGGATGCTCAAACGTCCCGGACGTAGCGACGGGTTCGGCGCGTACGGAATGCGCATCGTACTTGTCCGGCCGGAAGGTGCTGTGTATTTGCTTCCGTACGACTCGATTCGGCATTTACGGATCCGGCTCGGGCGGGGAACAGGAGCTGGATTGGGTAAGTACGGCTCGCTCGGAATCTGGGTTGTTATACGCATCGTACTTGTTCGTCCGGACAAGTGTTCGAATCGGTCGGGAAACACGCACTCGGCAGTTTTTTTTTCCGGACGAATACTGTTAGGTGCGTTTCCGGCCGAGATCGGAATCGACCCCTAAGTGTTAAACTTTCAGTTAGCAAGGCATTAGAGGGTGTGGAAATATTTATATGTGTATATATGATATGTTGTTCTCAAAGAGTGTTTTTCTTTGAATTCTGGGTGTTGTAGTTCTGTTACACTGCTTCGTCAGACAGCTACAGAAGCACAATTACATTCAGTCACTTACCCAGAAACAACTTGTGCATGCAGGAGATCCAGACATAGTAGTAGTCACATTTATATTGCTCTATTTTCTGTAACACAGGCACTGAGGTGATTGTTTATAGCCACTTACATAGATATTTAGAGAGTCACAGAGAAATTAAAATAGACAGCCATGTATGGGCACATTTACTTAAACGTCCTATTGCACTGCTACAGGTGTACTCATACAATTTCTCAGATATGTTGACAAGTATTGACACAACCTTCTCATTCATGTAGAGAAATACTCCTTGAAACATAGATAATGCTTGGTAGTACAGGTCCTGTGTGTGCACTTTCACTTGTAGTTTGATTTGTCATGTAAATGCTGTTTGTCAAGTCTTAAATAAAGGTTACAGGGATGTTATAGTTAGGCTCAGAATTCACTTGTACAAAACCAGTGAAATTCAGCAGTTACGGTTACCTGAGCTAACTATAACTTGCGCACCAATGCACTGCTTATGACCTCACATTTACATCACTGATGACATAGTCAGTGACATCACTGATGACATCTCAAATGAAATCACTGAGGACATCATCCAGTGATTGTTAGTGTTTTAAAAAAAAAAAGTTTATGAGTGTTAAATATACATAGTAAGGTACCACAAAAGTTAAATTACTATACTTTGTGTATTACTAATGAGTGATTCTATTTCTAATATATTTATGTGAGTGGTTGTGTGACTGTGCGTATAGTTGTGTGAGTGGTTGTGTGAGTGGTTGCATGAGTGGCTGTATTGGTGTGCGGGTGGGAGTGTGAGTGGCTGTTTGGGTGAATACATGGGTGTTTGAGTAGCTGTATGGGTGAGGGAGTGGGTGTGGGAGTAGCTGCATGGGTAAGGGAGTGGCAGTGTAAGTGCTTGTATTGGTGAGTGAGTGGCTGTATGAGTGGCTATATGGATGAATGAGTGGCTGTATGGGTGGGAGAGTAGACATATGACTTAGTGGCTGTGTGAGTGGCAATATGGTTAAGTGACTGTGTGTGCATCTGGCTCTATGGGTGACTGGATGTTTGAGTGGGTGTTTGAGTATCTGTGTGAGTGGCTGCATGGGTGAGTGAGTAGATGTGTCAGTGGGTGTATGAGTGGTTATATGGGTGAGTGAGTGGCTCTGTTGAGAGGCTGTATGGGTGTGTGAGTGGGTATGTGAGTGGCTATATGGATGAATAAGTGTGTGTGTGAGTGGCTGTGTGGGTGAATAAGTGGCTTTTTGAGTGACTGCATGGATGAATGAGTGGCTGTGTGAGTAGGTGTATGGTAAGTGAGTGGCTGTATGGGTGAGTGAGTGAGTGTGTGTGTAGTGTCTCTATAGATGAATGAGTGGGTGTATGAGTGGTTATATGGGTGTGTGAGTGGGTGTATGAGTGGTTGTGTGGGTGTGTGAGTGGATATGTCAGTGGCTCTGTGGATGATGTCATGAGTGATGTCATGAGTGATGTCACTGACCATGTCATGAGTGATGTAATTTGTGAAGTCATAAGTAGTGCATTGCGGCGGCGTAAGTTAAATATAGCTCTGGTAACATTAACTGCTGAATTTCACTGGTTTTGTATGAGTGAAATCTGAGCCTAACTATAACGTCCCAGTAATCTTTGTGTTTTTCAGTGAATTCATAAGGTTTTTTTAATTATGTTTCCTAATAATAACGTCCTTGTAACCTTTTTGATTGCTATTTCATAGCTATAACGTCCTTGTAACCTTTTTTTCAGTGAATTTCTAAGGTTTATTATATGCACAATGCCCCTGGGACCTGGACCACCCGGGGGCTGAAATTCAAACAAGTGTGGGTCACCGCGCTTGTTTTTTTACAACAATCTGCACAAATTCATGAATTTGTCACCATTTGCGCAACAAAACTTTAAAACAAATGCTTATTGGGCCAGGTGGGGTCCCTGGAGAATCCCAGCACCAGGCCTAGGTGGTCAGGTTGTTCCTACCCTGCCCCCTTTTCTTTTTTTTTAACCTTTTTGATTGGGACTCGGCTGAATCTGAGTCCCAAAATGGCTGCCAACCTAGTTGAAGTGTTGGCAGCCAATTAGATCTCAGCACGAGATCAGGAGGATTCGCTGAGCATCCTCGTCCCTAGATATACAAACTAAGGCGCATATTAGCAAGAACGGCGTTAAAATTATCGCTGCTTTGGCGGCAGGAAACTGCTGCTAAAGCGGCGATAATGGGCTTGATAATATGCCCTTGAGAATTCCAATAGAAGCCCATGTTCTGGTGTGATCCTGGGCTTCTATTGGAATTCTCAAGGGCATATTATCAAGCCCATTATCGCAGCTTTAGCGGCAGTTTCCTGCCGCTAAAGCGGTGATAATTTTAACGCCGTTCTTGCTAATATGCCCCTCAGTTTTCTTTTAATATCTCCAAAACTACTGAACTCAAACCATCTTGGTGTCTAATGCTTGTGTATAAGGTAGATACATCAAGAGTCATTAAAAGCATATCATTCCCCCATTTAACATCAAATATATGTTGCAGAAAATCTGCTTTATGACTTATACATGTAGCTACGATTCGATTCAGAAAATAGTCAATGTACTTAGATACATTTTCAAACACACTGTTCTATGCAGCTATGATGGGTCTTCCCGGTGGTGTTGCTGCATCTTTGTGAAATTTTGGTATTAAACAAAATACCCGTAGGGTGTTCTTCTTTCAAGAAGCTATACTCATCCTAGCTCAAAAGTTCCTGATATTTTCAGGAGTTTAGTCTGTCCGCGAACTTCTCTTTCACTTGTAAATATTCTTCCATAGTGATACGTTTATAACAGTTCATGTCATTAAGTTGTGAGTGTGCTTCTCTTAGGTACATTTCCTTAGCCCATAAAACTTTTTCTTCTTCTAACATTTTTTTTCTTCTAACATTTATGTTTAAAGGATGGTAATGTTGCCGAGAATACACTGTCTTACAAAAGCGAGGAATCATGAATTTGAATGATTTAACATGTTTAAAGATGGCGATTACAATGAATTGCATCAATGCCACCACTCCCGTGTTTATTTCCATGTTGTATACCATATGATACAATAAAAGCAAAAGCAGTAATTGAACTCACTATCGTGAGTAAGGTTGCAACTGGACAACCGAAGCGTGTTGACTTTCGCTGTACCCTGAAATAAACATTGTTTGGGACCCAAGATTTGGAGTGCCGCTCTCTGTTTTTTTAATCTAAAGACGAGACTCTTGAGTATATATATATATATATATATATATATATATATATATATATATATATATCCACAACACTTTTCCCCAAAGGGGACTTCTCACCGCACTCACAGCTCGGTGCTTCTTTGTCAAAGATTAATTCAATTAATCCACTTTGTGTAGTTCAAGGGTGTTTATTCATAGCATGCCAACACACCTCTACGTGTTTCAGTCTCCACCAAGACCTTGTTCAGTCGTTATCCTCGTGAACAAGGTCTCGGTGGAGACTGAAACGTGTAGAGGTGTGTTGGCATGCTATGAAAAAACTCCCTTGAACTACACAAAGTGGATGAATTGAATTAATCTTTAGCAAACGCCTGATTGATTGATTGATTGATTGTTATAGTTAGGCTGACATTTCACTCATACAAAACCAGAGAAATTCAGCCGTTATAGTTACCTGAGTTAACTATAACTTGCGCCCCCTCAATGCACTGCATAAGACCTCACATATCACATCACTGATGACATGGTCAGTGACTGTGAGTGTTTTATAAGTGTTAAACATAAATACACCAAGGTGTATTGGTGAATCAGTGGGTGAATGAGTGACTGAGTGGGTACATGACTGTCTGTATAAGTGAGTGATTAGATGTCTCAGTGAATGTATGGATGGGTGACTGGTTGATTGAATGTATCTGTCTGTCAGTTGATGTCTAAGTGGGTGTATGAGTGTGTTAGTGGGTACTTGAATGGCTATATGAGTGATTGATTGGTTGACTATCTCTATGGTTGGGTGTCTGTGTGTGTGGGTGAGGAGGTATGTGACTGCCTGTATGGATGAATGAGTGGGTGAGCCAGTGCATGTATGGGGTAGTGAGTGCATGTGTGAGAAGCTCTATGGGTGAGTGAGTGTCTGTATGACTATGGCAGTGATTGAGTGCTTGTGTCAGCATGGGTGAGTAATTGTGTATATGAAAGAAAGTATAGGTGAGTGACTGGGTATATGAGTGACTGTATGCGTGAGTGAGTGAATATGAGAGTGGCTATATGGATGAGTACATTCTTCTGTCAGTGACTGTATAGGTGAATGAGTATGTGTTATTATTTGTATGAGCAATTAAGTGGATGTGTCTGTCACTGGGTTAATATATATCTGTATGATTGACTGTATGGGTGAGTGTGTAGGTGTGTGAGTAGTTCTATGGGTGACTCACTCAGTCTGTGTGAGTGCCTGTATGGGCATATGAGTGGATATGTCAATGGCTGCATTGGTGACTTAGCGGGTGTATGAGTGGCAGTATGGGTGACAAGTAGATATGTGGGTAGATCAATGAATTAGTGAGTGGCTGTGTAAGTACTGGTATGGCTCTGTCAATGGGTTTGTGAATGATTATGTGGGAGTGGCAGTGGGTGTATAAAAGAGTCTATAGGGGTGTGAGTGGGTGCATCAGAGATGATGTGGATGATGTCATCACTGATGTCATCAGTGATGTCATTTAAGATGTCATGAGTGATGTCACTGACCATGTCATGAGTGATGTAATATGTGAGGTTATAAGCAGTGCATTGCGGGGTGCAGGTTATAGTTAACTCAGGCAACTACAACTGCTGAATTTCTCTGGTTTTGTATGAGTGAAATGTCAGCCTAACAATAACATCCCTGTAACCTTTGTTTTTTTTAATGAATTTCAAAGGTTTTTTTCAATTCTATTTGTATCTATAACATCCCTGTAACCTTTGGTTTTTTGTGTGAATTTCTAAGGTTTTTTAAATTCTATTTGTGAACTATAACGACCCTGTAACCTTTGTTTTTGTTAGTGAATTACTAAGGTTGTTTAACTAGCAGTCACGTTTGCAGAGTGGTGGAGATAGGGGGCTGGGCCTCCAGCCAGCTCTTAGGAAGTCCGCTGCATAGGAGTTACATGAGGTACCAGAAGGGTTTCTTGGCCCCCAAGGTCCCTCAGGAGTAAAGTGGACTTCCCCCAACCAGTAGTGCACCAGGAGGCGCGTTTGCAGAGTGGAGGAGAAAAAAGGGGCATTGCCTCCGAAGACCTCTTAGCAATCCCACTGTGTGGGACTTATTGGAGGTAACAGGAGGGGTAGTTGGCCCCCAAGGACATACTTGGGAGCCAACTATCCCACCTATTACCTCCAGTAAGTCCCAAACAGCAGGATTGCTGAGTTCTAATAGCAGGCCATGCCCCCTTTCTCCACCACTCTGCAAACACGCCTCCTGGTGTGCTCTTGGTAGTGGGATGAAGTTCCTTTCGCTGCTGAGGGTCATTAGGGGCCAATTAGCCTACCTGTTACCTCCAGTAAGCCCCACACAGTGGGATTGCTGAGAGGTGGTCGCAGGCCATGCCCCTTTCCATACCACTCTGCAAACGTGCCTCCTGGTGCACTACTATTTGGGGGATGAAGTCCCCTTGCCTTTCGAGGGTCCCTGGGGGCCAACTAGCCCTCCTGTTACCTCTAGTAAGCCCCACATAGCTGGATTGCTAAGAGGTGGTCAGAGGCCACGCCCTCTTTCTCTACCACTCTGCAAACGTGCCTCCTGGTGCATTGCTGCTTGGGGATGAAGTCCACTTTAGTCCTTTGGCCCTCAGGATGCAAGGGAACCTCATCGCCCCACCAGCAGTGCACCAAGAGGCATGTTTGCAGAGTGGTGGCTAAGGGGCGTGGCCTCCGACAATCTCTAAGCAATCCCACTGTGTGGGGCTTACTGGAGGTAACAGGTGGGCTAGTTGGCCCCTAAGGACCCTCAGCAGTGAAAGAGACTTCATCCCCCAAACAAGAGCGCACCATGAGGTGTATTTGCAGAGTAGTGGAGAATGGGGGTGGGGTCTCGGCGAGTTGCTGGCTTCATTGTTTTTTTATGAAGGGGGCTGTGTGGCCCCCTTTCCCTTGACCCTTTTTGACCTCGGGGACCCTATCCCCGGGGCCTGACCCATTCGTAAAAAAAAAATTAATAAAAAGGGAGGGGGGCTGCGCAGTCCCACTCCTGAGGCAGATTTCGGCCCTGGTGAGCCCATCCCCAGGGGCTAGGCCTTTATTATATTTTTACTTAGAAAGGGGAGAGGGGCCAGGCCATTTGTTTTTGGCCCCCCTCCAGGGCCATTTTCGGCGACGCTGACCCCACCCCCAGGGGCCAGGCCATTTAAAAAAAATTATTTTATTTTAAGAGAGGGAGGCCGCATGGCCCCCCTCCCAGGCCGATTTTGGCCCTGGGGACCCCATCTCCCAGGGCCCAGCCGTGCAGCCCCCCGCCAGGGCCATTTTAGGCCCCAGGGACCCCATCACCCTGGCCATCTCCTTAGGGACCGTGGGGGGAGCCTGAAGGTCTCTGTGGTCCCAGCTGGCTCCCGCCTCCTGCGGGAGCCAGCAGGGAACTGACATGCAGCTCCCTGGGGGTAAAAAGTAAAGTGCTCCACTTTGAACAAGCAAGAGCAAAATGCTCTCACTTGTTCAAAGTGGAGCACTTGTTTGCTATGGGATGGCGGGAGTAGTGCTCCCGCCATCCCGTAGCAAAGTTGTAATGTTCCGGGGGTGGGCACCCCTTGGACATTGCTGGATCCGGCCCTAGGGGGTGGCAGTCCCCAGGGCCATTAGGGCTCCAGGAGGGGGCCACACTGCCCCCCTCCCATTTGGAAAATAGCCCCGAGGAGGTGGTGGTCCCTGGGGCTGTGTGGGGGCTGGAGCCCCCCAACATATAATTTTTAAATATAGCCCTGGGGAGGAGGCGGTCCCTGGGGCTGCGGGGGCTGCGTGGCCCCCCGCATTTAAAAAAATGAGCCCCAGGGAAGTGGCGGTCCTCGGGGCTGTGGGGGCCCCCGCATCACTATTTTTAATTGCACCCGGGATCTGGCTGATCCAGGGACCTAAAGTAGACGTAGCACGGGAGCCCACACTTCGTTTGAAAAGAAAAGAATTCTGCCAGATTTGTGGATCCACCGTGAATACTGCCGAAATTGTTTTAAAAAAAAATGCTTTTTTGGGCCCTGAGAGTCCCGGTGGGACCACCTGAACAGGCCTATGGGGTCAGGGTGTTTCTACCCTGCCCCTTTTCTTGTTTTTTCACATTTTTTCTTGTGACTCAGTTCAACCGAGTCACAAGATGGCTGCCAACACTTCCTGGTTTGAAGTGTTGAGCCAATCAGATTGCAGGCACGAGATCGGGAGGGTTCGCGGATCCACCGTGGCCACAGTTGTATATCTGATAAATCTTTAAATTTCTCAGAAACTACTGAACAGATTTAAACCATTTAACAAAAAGAGTGCTTTCTGAACCAAGAGCTACCTTTTTACCAAATGCGGTGTAATTCTGTTCAGCAGTTCGGGCTATAGCCGTGTCTAAATTTTCCTATGGAAATTAACATGGGTAAAAAGTGTTTTGGAACCCCCCCTTTTTCTCGGCCCCCGCTCAATGGATCACCCCGAAACTTTCAACACAACAGCTGAGGTGAGTGGCCCATTGGCTTTGTAAATTTCACGAAGGTTCGTCAAACAGTGCCAAAGTTATAGTCAAATCCAAAAACGCTTTTCCTATGGAAACTAGGTCCTAAATATAACTACATAATGGCGACCGCCAATAGGTAATGGATATATAGTCAGTCTGTCAAAAAACTTTATTCGATTCAAGAAATTATACAAAAGTATACAAAACAAATCTTTATCCATATTAATAATTTCATGATTCTTACAAGTGTTAAAAGGTGTCAATTGCAGAAGGATAAGGGTAAAATATATATACATTTTAGTCTTTCTCCTTTTAATCGTCACCCCTTCTACAACAAAATTACTTAAAATTCATGCCGATACAGTATAAGGATAACTATTCTATTGTCGCACCCAGCACCCATTTAAATTTCACTTGGTCCCTGAGTTAACCAATGGTTCAATCTAAAATCGTAACTAATTAAAACACATATTAAATTCTAAAAGTCAATATTTTATAAAACTTTTTTAAATGTTTTAAAATTTTAGCCCTTTTCTATGTCTTATGTGGCTGGCAGCCAACAAAAATTTGCTAACACCAAATACAATAAGTTGGCTGCTGTCCAATTGTAATATTCTAAACGACTCCAAATAGCTCCTGATGTTCAAACTTCTGCACAATGGCTTAATCCACTTGCATCTAGGAGTAGTGTAAGCTGCGCAGAAGAATAGGACATGTACAATGTCCTCATTAACACCTAGTGTGCACAGTGAGCATTTAGGGTCATTGGGCGTCACCCGAAAATTTGACCATTTAGCTGTAAAACCATTAACTTGTAATGTTCCATACCTAAATTTCATGTAAAGTGACTTAGCCAATTGCAGATAAATCTCATCAAGAAAGGGCTCAAAACTCGGAATCAATTTAAAAGACAAGAATTGGGTAGTCAATCTCCCCAACTCAGGATTTAAAGTGACTTTGTGCAGTGTAAATTCCCAGTATATAGACCTAATCTCTCTCTTCGAGTCCATAGTCATCAAACTCGTAGTTACCCAATAGCGGCTCATCCCCAAGTCGGTGAGCCATTTACGGATATGGACCAACCAGGGAAAGGTAACAAATTCATCTAGATGCAATAACTCCCTCAAAGTCTGCCTATAGATCTCTAATTCCTCAGTTGTCCATATCCTAATCCAATAGGCCAGTAACCTCCATACTGCTAGATGTCCCAGTCTTTTCAGCCCAATATCATGTGTAAGAGGGATCATCGGGGTGTTTTTGGGCAGCCGAGTAAACATTCTAATGATTTTGTTTTCCCCAATGGTAAGGGGATGGAGATTTTCTCCTCCCCATAACTCAGATCCATAGAGTGTCGCCGATTGGGCTCTAGCTTTGTATACTTCTAGTGCGGGAGTAATGGCCTTTGATAAGGTGGCATGTTGTTTCTTCGCTATGGGAATGGAGTTCTGCATTAGGATTATACTTGACTTTTTTATTTGCGATTTCCAGGTAAGTTTTGAATCGATTGTAACACCTAGATATACAAAGCTGGAAACACATTCCAGGAGAACCCCATTCAATACTAGTCTTCTCTGGAAGTTTTTATGAGGGTTGATAGCCATATACTTGGTTTTATTGGGATTTATCTCAAGACCCTTTGTCTTGCAGTAGTTGTCTAGGCTATCAAGTAAGTTTTGGAGACCCCTTGGTGTTTGTGACAGTAATATTGTGTCATCTGCAAAGGTAAGGGCACAAATATGTGTACCTCCAAGCTTGGGGGCGTCGTGTGGGGCTGAATACAAGTGTGTTACCATATCATTTACATATAATAAAAACAGAGTTGGCGCCAGGACGCAGCCCTGGCGCACGCCTCTCTTAATGGGAATTTCCTCCGTCAGCTCCCCTCCTTGGCCCCAGGGCACCTTTGCAAAGTTGCCGTCATGGAGTCTGATAATCTGATCTAAGATCTTCTCTGGGACTCCCTGGCTCCGTAATGATTTCCATAAAAGATCTCTAGGAATAGAGTCAAAAGCTGCCTTCAAATCAATGAAGGCAACATATAAATGTCCGTGTTTTATCTTGGTGTACTTCCAAGCTATACTCAAAAGTCGGAATACTTGGTCGATTGTATTTATTCTCTTTCGAAATCCAGCCTGGCAGGGTGAAAGAATATCGTTTTCTTCTATCCAAGCATTCAACTTGGCCAGAATTTGTTTAGCATAGACCTTTTGTGTAATGTCTATCAAGCTTATAGGCCTGTAGTTCGCTGGGTCGTCCCTACTACCCTTTTTGTAAATAGGGACGATCTCAGCCCCCTTCCAGGTATCCGGGATAGGCTCTCCTCTAGCTATTGCATTGCATAATTGGTTCATATATGGAGCCCAAACATCTGGTGCATGTTTCAGAAGGTCCCCAGGAATTTTGTCTGGGCCAGGCGCTTTTGCTGACTTTAAACTATCTATAGCTATCCTGGTGTCCTCCAAACTAAATTCAAGGTATGTAGTATATACTACTGTCGAGGATACCTCAGTGAGAGCTTCTAGGTCAGAGTCTAATACAACTGGTGCAGCATACAACGTGGAAAAGTGTTTGCACCATGTACCGGGATCCAGAAAATGGTCAGTAGTCACCTTATTCGCTTTGTTTCCTTGTGCTAATAGGCTCCAAAATTTGGATTGATCTCTAGCTTTTGCAGCTACAATGAGGTCACTCCAGCTAGCATCCTCCCAGTCCCTCATGGCATTCATTCTTACTTTTTTATAATTAGATCTTTCAAATCTAATCTGGATTACATCTTTAGATTTTAAAGCAGCACAAAGTCTGCAAAGGGCATTAGCACATTCCTTATTAAACCATAAATTCAAGGCTTCAGGTCTCAACCTTGGTTTATCATTGTTCTTCGAGATCTTAGTTAATTGTGTTTTTATGATCTCAGACATTTTTTAATGGATTTGGGTGAACTGTCTAGATCCCGGACTTGATTCTACATAGTCCATTAGTAACTCACTAAAATTATTATATATATATTAGTGAGAGGCTCAACCTGATCTAATATTGTTGGCCATTTAACAGTTCTCCGTTATTGCTTACTATTGGAAACCTAACTTCTTCTCTTCCACTTGTTAGATTCTGTGAATGCTTAGCAAGCCAGCTCCCCTCTAAGTCTAGGCATAATGGGAAATGATCACTTTCACATCTTTTATCAACCCTAAAGTCTTGAATTTGGTTCCAGTGTGCTGTGCTTACCATCATGTAGTCTATGCAGGCGGTGGCATTTCCTCTAGTGAAAGTATTTGAGCGCTCAATATCAGAAGGAAACCGCCCATTGCATGCTCTTAACCCTCTTTCTATAGTAAACTGCAACACTTGTGTTGCAGACATAGAGCATGCCACCTTCTTATTTATTGCAAGCAGAGGAATTCCCCTAGCCTCGTCTTCCTCATGGAAGATCGTGTCCATTCCAATCATCGGTTCGTAGCAGCAATTAAAATCACCGCCCACAAGAACTGCTCCATGTGGCTCAATACTGTCAAGCAATTCCTCAAGTTGGTGGATACCCGGTGCTTCATTTGTGCACCCTCTTGGTCTTAGATATATGTTAAATAAATGTGTCAATGTTCCCTTGGAAGATCTTAACTTTAGTGCTAATATGTCCTTAGAGCTAGAGTTCACTATCTCTATGATAGTGCTTAAAATGATTTTAACCCAGATAATCAACCCCCCGATGGTCTACCTTTCTTTGATGGAATGGCCCCTATATAGAAAGTTCTATATCCTAGTTTATGTAAGGGCTCGACCGCCCATGTTTCCTGAAATAAACACAGGTCAAAGGTGTTAACATAGGCCTGCCAGTCGGGATCAGGAAGTTTATGACGCAGCCCCGCAACATTCCAGGACAGTAACTTTAACGATTTTGGAACTAAATCAAGAGAAAACCTGTCTGAAGTTCTATTTAGGGAATTCAATCTATTATTATCAACATTCATTGAAGGTGTTAACAAGTCTTGTTGATAGTTCTTACACAACTCTACATCATGTAGAACAGGGGATCTTGCTCTGGGCTCAGAAGTCTCAAATTTATATCATTGCATAAGTTGCCCTTTGATGGAACCCCTCTAGGCCATACGTATAGTCAGTCAACGGATTCTAAGCTCTGTGTCCCTTCCGTTGATGTTAGAGGACAATTTTCCCCCACTACTGGTGTTTTTATTAATCTAAAATTAATTTTTGTATCAAAAAGTGAATGTGACCTTAAATTCATAGTTATTAAATTATCTACAATAGTTTTAGTGCAAAAAGTTAATTTGATGTCATCCAGGTTCCTGGATTCTTGTCTAAAGCGTTCTGCTTTTAAGATATCGGATCTAATTATAGAGCGGCATTGACGTTTATTTCTAATCCAGTGGGTAACTTTGTTTATTAGGGACTCCTCATCCTCTCTAGCTTCGTTGCTTAAGCTTGGGACGTTTGTAAGGAAAATGCTATAAGTGTTTTACCTAGAGGTCCTTGTATCTTGCGATGAAGAGGAAGATTCCCTTTGACATTGGCTATGACTACCTCCAGGTCCCCGATCTACACTGAACGTCTGGCGCAACCCTTCCTGTCATCTAGAAATTGGGCCACTGTGTGCATTAGTCTTAAAAGAATTGCTGTTAGATGCCCCTGGTCCCAAGGACCGGGGCATTCTGGGCCGGGTATCCAGACCGCGGTATTGGTTATAGTTATTAACAGGTGGGGGTTGACAAGAGTTGTTACAGGCAGGAGAGTTCCTATTGTTGACCACAGCCATTGTGGCCGAGCTAAGGAGTGAACTAGGCGGACGCATATCCATTTTCCCTGATATCTGATTACAGGGAACTTGCCCCATTGTACATTTACTGTTCCCTTGATTTTTGTATACAGTAGGTGTAGATCGTGATGGGCAATGACCAGCTATTTCCTTAAGGGTTTTTATCTCGTCATGTATGATATCTAGTCTCTGATGTAAGTTTACTATGAGAACATAGATGTCTACACTCTCAGTCTGGGTCTCAGTGTCCCTAGTACTGGTTTTCATATGGGGAACATCATGAGTTTGTATTACCTGGTCTTCCTCATGCCAGGTTTCTAGCACCGAATATCTATTGGAGCATGGTATTGTCGGGACCTCGTGGTTCAGTGGACTAACTTGATCGAGCGTCTCAATCCCCCGCAGGCTGATGGTAGGGCTGCCCATCTTGTCCTGGCTTAGCATTGGGGGAGATGATAAAGTATGTGTGTTATTCTCACTGTTAGCACCATGAACTATAACAGGGTCAATTCTAGGCCTGGCAGTAATTGACTTACTCTTTTTGTTGTAGTAAGAAGATATCTTTCTGGTACCATTAGATGATAAATCCCTCCCGCCTGCTAATATTGTTTCCACTTGTTCTATTAAGTCATCTATTGCTGTTAGGGTACAATTGTCAGCTGCTGATTTAGCTGACTTACTGAGTTTTGCTAACTTCTTCTTTTCTGTTGCGGCCTCTACTGCCTTTCTCTTGCCCATTGTCACTGCAGTCTACCTCTAAGATCACAGACAATCTCCACCTCCAATTATACTCCTTAATCAATAAACCTTTGTTAGGAGTATATACTCTTACGTTAGACTCACCTATAAGACCCGGACCAAAAATACATTTGGCAAAACCCCCCCAGCAATAATCAAATATTAATGTCAAGACGTTTTCTGTATAGTCAAAGCATTTAAATTAAAACAATAGTCCAATGGTGCTGTCCATCCAGTTGGTACCCCAGATAATGACAACCCCTGGACCAGTTGCTAAACTCAGGGGAGTCTTCAAAACTGAGCCAATTGACACTTAAAGTTTAAACGAAAAAGTACTGTGTGTCTAACTTCAAATTTTGCAATTGCAATTGCAAAAAGGCTCAAAAAAAAAAAAAAAAAGGCACTTCCGCATCTTTTGTCAAGGAGGCAACTATGTCAATTTTGTAACAACCGTTAAAGGTTTGTGCGACTAAAAGGTGTACTGGGCTAGTACAGAGTATTAGGTTCGACTATTGTCCACAGGGAGCTGCGGGTAGGTATATTACACATTCTTACCAGAGTTCCAGGGTAGCGGCATTATGATGATCGAATCGAAAGGGGGGAGGCCCAGCCCTGCTGCCTCCTGACGCTGATGGGCGCAGACGGGCCCGCCCGCGTCCCGCACTGCGGGAACCCTGAACAGGCTTTATGCGCCTCCTTGCGCGTCTGGATGCTGGTGGACGTGCCTGGTGCTGAGCTTGCTTGGAGGTGTAGTCACCTACTACAGCTGCATCGATGATGGTGAGTGATGCAGCGTTGGGGAGCGAGCACACGGGCTCTGCTGGCAACTCCTGGGCTCCCCTATGTCTCCCTTGCGCACTTGCCGGTAAAGGTGAAGAAGGGCTCCACTTAGCCCCGACTGGACTCTGCTAAGGATGGAGCAGGCTCCCAGCTGCGTCGATGATGGCGAGTGATGCAGCGTTGGGGAGCGAGCACACGGACTCTGCTGGCAACTCCTGGGCCCCCCTGTGTCTCCCTTGCGCACTTGCCGATGAACCTATTTGACAGTTGAGTAGCTTCCGGTTCGCTGATCTCATCGTGGTTGCGAAAGTTGGCTTCGAAATCGCTGAATTGATATATATATATATATATATATATTCACTGAAAAAACCATAGGTTTCAGACACGTTATAGTTAGAAATTAGCATTTAAAAAACCTTTGAAATTCACTGAAAAAACCATAGGTTTTAGGGAAAGTTATAGTTAGTTGGACATTGCACTCGTACAAAACCCGTGAAATTCCCCGTTATAGTTAGTTCAGGTAACTATAACTCGCGCCCGCATAATGCACTGCTGATGACGTCACATATTACATCACTCATGACATGGTCAGTGACATCACTGATGAATTTCCAAATGAAACCAGTCAATGTTAGCCTATGGAAGGAAATTCAAGTTACTGGTAAGTACGGTTAGAATTACTTTTCAGGGTCAGTGCTGGGCTAAACGATGCAGCACTGGGTTCTCTCCTGATAACAGGTGAGTAAATCGGAATTCGTATTTCGGCTGATTTTAGAGGAATATTATAAAGTTCCAAAACTCCACACTTAGAAGAATTTCCAAATGAAACCAGTCAATGTTAGCCTATGGAAGGAAATTCAAGTTACTGGTAAGTACGGTTAGAATTACTTTTCAGGGTCAGTGCTGGGCTAAAAGATGCAGCACTGGGTTCTCTCCTGATAACAGGTGAGTAAATCGGAATTCGTAGTTCGGCTGATTTTAGAGGAATATTATAAAGTTCCAAAACTCTACACTTAGAAGAATTTCCAAATGAAACCAGTCAATGTTAGCCTATGGAAGGAAATTCAAGTTACTGGTAAGTACGGTTAGAATTACTTTTCAGGGTCAGTGCTGGGCTAAAAGATGCAGCACTGGGTTCTCTCCTGATAACAGGTGAGTAAATCGGAATTCAGTAGTTCGGCTGATTTTAGAGGAATATTATAAAGTTCCAAAACTCCACACTTAGAAGAATTTCCAAGTGAAACCAGTCAATGTTAGCCTATGGAAGGAAATTCAAGTTACTGGTAAGTACGGTTAAAATTACTTTTGAGGATCAGTACTGGGCTCAAAGATGCAGCACTGAGGTCTCTCCTGATAACAGGTGAGTAAATCGGAATTCGTAGTTCGGCTGATTTTAGAGGAATATTTGCACAATGGTGAAGGGAGGGGGCGGGGCTTGAGGTGACATGTCTGCAAACACGCCCTGTGGCGCGTTTTAAGTTGGAGAATTAATTCCTCCTCAATCCCGAGGGTCCCTAGGGGCCAACTAGCCCACCAGATACCTCCAGTATGTGCCAGAGGCTGCGTTGCAGAGAGGTGTTCAGAGGCCACGCCCCTTTTGCACCTCTCTGCAACGCAGCTCTGTGGCGCTTTCTGGACGTACCTGGTGAGCTAGTTGGCCCCAGGACCCTCAGGATTGAAGGGATTTAATTCCCCATCTTAAAACGCGCCACGGGCCTGTTTGCACACATGTCACCTGAAGCCCCGCCCTCCCTTCACCACTGTGCAAACGCGCCCCTGGCGCGTTTTAAGTTGGGGGATTAAGTCCCCTTGAATCCTGAGGGTCCCTGGAGTCCAACTAGCCCACTATGTACCTCCAAAGCGCCACAGAGCTGCGTTGCAGAGAGGTGTAAAGGGGCGTGGCCTCTGTACACCTCTCTGCTACGCAGCCCCTGGCGCATACTGGAGGTTCCTGGTGGGCTAGTTGGCCCCCAGTGACCCCCAGTATTCAAGGGGATCGTTCCCCTCTGCAAACGCGCCAGGGGCGCGTTTGCAGAGTGGTAAAGGAAGGGGGCGGGGCCTCCGGCACGATGCCGGCCTTTTGTCTTTTTTTCTTTTTTTTGTATGGGATGGGGGCTGCATGGCCCCTCTTCCCTCGGCCACTTTTGGCCCCGGGGACCCCATCCCCCGGGGCCTGAGGATTTTCTTTTTTTTGTAATAAAAAAAAACGGGAAGGGGGCCGCGTGGCCCCCCTCCCCTTCCCTGGGCCTCTATTGGCCCCGGGGACCCCATCCCCGGGGCATGCCCTCTTTTTTTTTTTTATTAAAATCTTTGGAGGGGACTGCGTGGCCCCCCTCCCCAGGCCATTTAAGGCCCCGGGGAACCCATCCCCCAGGGCCGGCTTTGCCCTTTTTAAAAAAAAAAAAATTTGGGGAAGGGGGGCTGCTTGGCCCCCCTCCCGGGCCACTAATGGCCCCGGGGACCCCATCCCCCGGGGCCTGGCCTCTGGTTGGGGACTGTGGGGGTCCCCAATCCCCCACAGTCCCGCCGGCTCCCCGCGACCTACGGGAGCCGGCATTGCTTTTCCATAAGGGAGCTGCTGACATGCAGCTCCCTTATGGAAAGCAATTCTGCTTGCTTCATTGAAGCGAGAGCAGGTTTCCTGCTCTCGCTTCAATGAAGCAAAGCAGTTTGCAATGACAGGACGGGAGCCGCGAGGCTCCCGTCCTGCCATTGCAAACTACAGTGTCCAGGGGGGTAGGCACCCCGGACACTGCAGGAGCCGGCCCTGGGGGGTGGCGGTCCCCAGGGCCACCACAGGCTCCAGGAAGGGGGCCGCGCGGCCCCCCTCCCTTCAATTGCACAGCCCCGGGGAGGTGGTGGTCCCCGGGGCTTCGGGGGTCCGAATCGGACCCCCAAATTTCTTTTCTAAGTGCCCCAGGGAGGTGGCGGTCCCGGGCGTGTGGGGGCTGGAGCCCCCACACACAGGTTATTAAAATTAAAAAAAGAAGCCCTGGGGGGTGGCGGTCCCCAGGGCTTGGGGGCCTTAGAGGCCCCCCACATAAACTATAAACGCACCCCTGCATGCCCCCGGGACTTGGCCCACCCGGGGGCAAAATAGCAACTGGTATTGGTGTGTTGATGGTTTCGAAAATGGTAGTCTGTATTTTACAGTGGGTGTATCAAAGGTTATATTAGAGTGTGAGGAGGTGCATCAGATTTTCACGTGGATGATGTCATCAGTGATATCATTTGAGATGTCATCAGTGATGTTATCAGTGATGTCACTGACCATGTCATGAATGATGTAATATGTGACGTCATCAGCAGTGCATTGCGGGGGCGCGAGTTATAGCTAGCTGAACTAACTATAACGGCGGAATTTCTATGGTTTTGTACGAGTGAAATGTCCAACTAACTATAACGTCCCTGAAACCTATGGCTTTTTCAGTGAATTTCTAAGGTTTTATAAATGCTAATTTCTAACTATAACGTGCCTGAAACCTATGGTTTTTTCAGTGAATTTCAATGGTTTTTTAAATGCTAATTTCTAACTATAACGTCCCTGAAACCTATGTTTTTTTCAGTGAATATATATATATATTATCCAGAGAGAGTGGGGGTCAGAAAGCAAAAGGGAAGCAGCGAACACAATAAATACAGAGACAAATTAAATAGAGAGGCAGAGAGAAAGGCAGACAGACACAGAGAGATAAGCAGGCAAATGGAGGGTGAAAGAGAGAAACAGACAGAGAGAGAAAGAAGAAACGCAGAGAAAAAGAAAGAAATGCAGACAGACAGAAGCAGACAGAGGGGATGTGAGAGAAGCAGAGAAATAGAGAGGTAGCCACAGAAAAGAGACGGTAATAGAGGCAGAGAAAGAAATAGAGGGAAAGAGAGGGGAGCACAGAAGAGAGAGAGACAGACTAAAGGCAGAGAGAGGTAGAGAGAGGGGGCACAAAAGAGAGAGACACAGGCTAAAGGCAGAGAGGTAGAGAGGTAGAGAGGGTGGGCACAGGAGAGGGAGAGAGAAATAGAGAGAGGGGCAGCGAGAGAGGGAGAGACAGAAGAGAGACAGAAATAGATGCTGAGAGAGAGACATCCGGACTTGGGGTTTCCCCCAGCGCGCTTTGCCCTGCCACAAACCCCCAACTGGTTTGCGGAAACTCCGGTCTGGCCCGCAGCTCCGTCCGTGTCTTTGTCAGGAATCATGGTGCCTGGACAAACCCGGAGACCCCTTATCGGCAGAGGCTCGGGCTGTGACCTCGTGGGAGCTCCTAAGAGTCACTTCCCGAGGGCGCTTGTGCGTCAGGAGAGTCGGGTTCGAAGGAGGCTGCTGGGATTGGGGACAGGGTGGGTGATGAGGACACCAGGGTGGGTGATGAGGACACCAGGGTGGGTGATGAGGACACCGGGGTGGGTGATAAGAACACTGGGGTGGGTGACGAGGACACCAGGGTGGGTGATGCAGACACCAGAGTGGGTGATGAGGACAACAGGGTGGGTGATGAGGACCCCGGGGTGGGTGATGAGGACACCAGGGTGGGTGAAGAGGACACCATGGTGGGTGACGAGGACACCAGGGTGGGTGATGAGGACACCAGATTGGGTGATGAGGATACCAGGGTGGGTGATGAGGACACCAGGGTGGGTGACGAGGACACCAGTGTGGGTGATGCGGACACCAGGGTGGGTGATGAGGATACCAGGGTGGGTGACGAGGACACCAGGGTGGGTGACGAGGACACCAGTGTGGGTGATGCGGACACCAGGGTTGGTGATGAGGACACCGGGGTGGGTGATGAGGACACCAGAGTGGGTGTTGAGGACAACAGGGAGGATGATGAGGACACCTGGGTGGGTGACGAGGACACCAGGGTGGGTGACAAGGACACCAGGGTGGGTGACGAGGACACCAGGGTGGGTGATGCGGACACCAGGGTGGGTGATGAGGACACCAGGGTGGGTGATGAGGATACCAGGGTGGGTGATGAGAATACCAGGGTGGGTGATGAGGACACCAGGGTGGGTGATGAGGACACCAGGATAGTTGATGAGGACACCAGATTGGGTGATGAGGATACCAGGGTGGGTGATGAGGACACCAGGGTGGGTGATGAGGGCACATTATATCTATTCTTGGAGAAGTGACAGGTGAAGATGAGGAGGAAGGAAGGAGAGGAAAGTACAGAAGACCAAAAAGGGAGAGAAGCAGTGAGTGAAATGAAAGGAGAGAGAAAATTCAGAAGCGTGGAGGAAGGAAAACCAAGGAATGAGAGGGACACAGCAGAGAAAGAAATTAGACAGAAATGAAGGGGGGGTAGAAAATACACAGCAGGGGTGCCAGGACAGGCAGAGCGCTCAAAGGAGAGAGGAAAACCAGAAGGAAAAAAACTATGGGGAGAGCAAGGTTTAATAGAGTTAGACGAAGAGAGAGGGTGAAAGAAAACGAGGGAGAGAATGTGTGTGAAGAGAGAGATGGTAGTGATGGAAGCAGAAAGATAAAAGGGAGAGAGGAGGGGTGTAATGAAAGAAAAACAGTGGTGAACTCTCTGGCCACACACTCCGTCAGCCTCGTTTTGCCTTTTTCCTTCACGTAGTTTCCCCTCCTTTAACTCTCTCAGGCACGAGGGTTGGAGGGTCAGGTAGAAATGGAAAGAGAGGTGCCAAACCGGCGAGGGTGAACGGGAGGGAAGATCAGAGGTGAAGGAGAGAGGGAGAAACGAGCAAGAGAAAGGTTGTGGGGGGCTTCCACGCTCCTCACGTTCCCAGGACACGTGTAATCTAACGAGTTGGCTGCGGTGTAGGGCTGACCTGTCAGAGAACCAAGGTCACTCACCCGTAGTGACAAGGGTGAGGCTGGAGACTGCAGGCTGGCAGCCTCGAGTGCTCCAGGGGCCGCTATCTCTCCCTTTCTCTCACAGCTCCTGCTTTGGTAGCAGGACTGCTGCAGACAATACACGAAACTAGTGCCTTCTTGGCCTGTCAATGCGCTATTCATAGCGAGAATGAGCGAGCGCTGTGCCGACCGTGGAGGGGCTAAGAGAACAGGTCAAATGGAAACTGAAACTGTCCAAATAAGGCCTCCTCACTTCCTTCCATCTCAGCCCCTTCAGTGCCAGGCAGGTGGGGCGCAGAACAATTCACGGGTTGATCGTGGGCACATCACCCGACCACAAATGGGGAGGGGGCTTGGGGGAGCTTCTTTTGAATCAAAATTAAAAAATGGAAAGCAACGCCTAATATAGCCCCTCCCTCCCCCCCAAAAAAGTGGGAAATGGGCTGGAAGGGAGCATCTCCCAGCGATTAAAGGAATTAAAAAGCACATACCATTTACCAATCAAGTTACAGGTGCCAGTAATGTGCAATCGGATTACTTCGGTTATAGTTAAAAAGGATCTAAGTTGTGCTGGTTATTTTCATACATTTTCCTGGCATTATTCTACAACATAATCCTTCAAATGAGGTGTTTTCGGATAGGTTTGGTCTGCAATGGCGCTATATTGAGAAGCAATGAAAAATGTGAAATGCCTCACTTTGAGGAACACACAGAGATGTTTGCATCATGTAGGTATTGGTAGGTACGCTCCATGGTGCCCATTACACGGAACGCTGGTGGATGATGGGCGCAAGCGGCCCTGCCAGGGTTGGCACTTCTTGCCCAGTGAGCCCCGCAGTATGCGCACAGCAATCTTTTAAAATCTGCCACAGAGCATACCTATATGAGATTGGAATACGTGGCCAGCAGGCTGCATGGCGATCTCCACAGCATGCACATTCACCCGCAGAGCTGGCTTACGGGAGTGACGACACGTGTGCCCTTTCGTGTTACATGGAGATCTGTGCATCAGGTGTTCCACCCGCTAATCTATCTGTACCTATGTCAACCGTGTCTGCAGCCCCGGGACTCCCGGGCAAGGGGGGGGAGAAAGCGGTGCTCGCGGGGGCTCTTACCTTGCTCGGGCTCAGCTTCTCCAGGCACACCAAGCAGTTCACCTCCTCTTCTTTCCTGCATGGGGGGACAGAGGAGAGGGTTGGATTGGAGGGCTTTGAAAAGGAAGCGCAGGAGACGGCGCTTCGTTTTTTAAAATTTTCGGATGGATTCACGCAACCGGCGCGACCCCGCCCGAAAAAAAATAAAAAAATGCTTTTTTTGGGCCTGGAGCTGGCCTGGGCGGTCAGGGTGTTTTTACCCTGGCCCCTTTTCTTGTTTTTTTTATCTTTCTTTTACCTTTTTATTTCTCCCTCTGTCTGAGGCACAAGATGGCTGCCAACACTTCCTGGTTTGAAGTGTTGGCAGCCAATCAGAGGCAAGCTCGTGCTTGTGTGGTTAGGCTCCGCCCAGATATCGAAAGTTTTCTTTTATTTTATTTCTCAGGAACTACTGAACGGATTTACACCATTTAAAAAAAGGTCGCTTTCTGAACCAAGCGCTACCTTTTTGCCAAATTTGGTGTAATTCCGTTCAGCAGTGCGGGCTGTAGCTTTGTCTAAAGTTTCCTATGGAAATTACCATGGGGAAAACGCGTTTTGGGACCCCATTTTTTCTCGGCCCCCGCTTGACAAATCACCCCGAAACGTTCAAGACAGGAGCTGACCGGAGTGCCCCACTAGTTTTTAAAATTTTGCGAAGATTCGTCAACCGGCGCCAAAGTTATTGGGAAAAGAAAAAACGCTTTTTGAATAGAAACGAGGTGCTAACTATAACTACCTACTGGCAACCGCCAGTAGGTAATATATATATATATATATATATATATGCTACAAACCAGGCACACCTATCCGTGACCACAAAGGACAGCACTCGCGGAGTTCGTTTGTTGAATACTTTATTTGTGCAAAAACCTCCCTCCGACAGACGCGTTTCGCCACACGGCTTCCTCAATGTCGGTTACTTTTTCATTAACGTGATTCTTTTAAAATACATCATACATCACGTGATAATAATGAAAAGCAAAAGATGGACTTACACTTCATTGATTACCATTTCATGGCGGCCATCTTAGAACATGTGAATTTTAAACAGTGCTTAATCCCAAAGTGCTAAGTGCTGTGCAAATTTCAATATAAAACCCAAAATGTCTTTTTGTGCATTTTTCTGATGGCAAATAAATACATGTTGATACATTTCAGAATTGTATTATAATCAAATTCATATATATCACAATTTCTAAAAACATGTATTAATGCTCTAAAACGTTATTTCATTGTAAATTCATATATATACACACGTATTCATATGTGTCTCACCAACTCTATTAAGAAATTGCATGTAATAAATAACATTTATATCAATAAAAAGAGTGGGAGACTATTCACGCTTTGTATATAGTATAAAAAAAATATATATATATATATATATAGATATATAGGGATATTTATACATATATATAAGGATAGACAGACAGATAGATAGATAGATAGATAGATAGATAGATAGATAGATAGATAGACAGACAGTGGCAATTGCCACTGGCTAGTTATAGATAGGAGCACGTTCCCATAGGAAAAGGACATTTTTTTTTGGTTTGCTAATAATTTGGCACCGCTACATGAATCTTCATGAAACTTTCCAAAAAAAGTCTCATCCATCTCAGCTCCTTACTGGAAAAATATAGATATTTCATGCCGTAGAGGATCTGCAGAGCTGACAGATCTCAAGATGAGATCTGAATTGCTGCCACCACATCAACAAAGATGTGTTCACAGCCATTTTAAGACTCGGGGACTCAGTCGACCTGTCCTGTAACAAGGTTTAAAAAAATCATATCGGGACAGAGTAGGGATACTCTACCCCCATAGGCCTAGTGGGGGGGTCACAGAGGGAGCAAACACAAGGAGATGATGGAGGGAGTGGTGAAACTTTTCAGACTCTCACCTCCAGTCACAGATCTGGGTTGAATCCATCATCGTTCTTTAGCTCACTTTGCCACCTCAGTTCAGACCCAGCTATATGCAAATGAGTCTTGACCCTGTGCTTCATGGGAACAGTCCAGCCCAAACTGACAAGTCAGGTCTTCCCTGAACTGGAAACAAGCATCCTGGGACCAGTTTCGGGGTAACACCCCTCATCAGCCAGGCTAGCTTGAATCCAGTGGCAAAGTGAACAAGGGAACCACGTCTGGGCATTGCCTGCCAACTTAGGGTGAACAAAGCAAACACAAGGAGATGGTGGACGGAGTGCTGAAACTTTTCAGACACTCACCCCCAGTCACAGATCTGGGTTGAATCCATCATCATTCTTTAGCTCACTTCGCCACCTCAGTTCAGACCCAGCTATATGCAAATCAGTCTTGACCCTGTGCCTCATGGGAACAGTCCAGCCCGAACTGCCAAGCCAGGTCTTCCCTGAACCGGAAACAGGGAGGGCAGGAGCCTCCCATCAACATTTAAAAAAACAGTAAGTCTCCTAGGGCATTAAATCCATGACCCAAGGAAAACGTATCAAATTTTTAAAAAGCACTCGTGCTTGTCAGCTGCAGTGCAGAATACCCTTGTGGTTGGTTTTATTGCTGCACCTTGTAGCATGAAAGCTATTAAAAAAGATTTAAAGACTTTTTATAAAACTTTATTAATTTTTTTAATGACAGTCTCTTTTTAAACATTGCACTGTGTGAGTCAATGAAATATACTTCATTATTGCTTAATTATTGGTGATTGCTTGACAAAGACAACAGATGTACTTTATATATGTTTATATGCTGACCCCTTCCTAAAGTCAATAGGCCGACTTTATATATGTTGGTGTTCTGACCCAGTTATGTGGTCATATCTCTTGGTCTGTGTTAGAGTGGAAATTCAAGTTCATGTTTTTTGAATCCATGAATTTTAAAAAGAAGAAAACATTTCATGGGTATTCCCATCAAGTTATTTCCATACAGATGGCCCAGTAGGGTATTCAATACCCCAAAAGTGTCAAGACATTTTGGGGTCATTTCTCTCGATCTATTTTGGAGTGGAAATTCATTTTCAAGTTTTTTTCAAAGTATGTAGTGTACTCAATTGCTTTCTATGAACTGTTTTCTGCTTAACTATGTAAATCAATAAATAATACTTACAATAATATGGCAGCTTTCCTGTCTGGGCCCTCCAACAAGCTGCCAAACCTATTACATTTTAGAACCGGATTATGGTATTTGCAACCTATTGTTTTTATGTGGTCTTTTTGGGAGGCAGTAGGGTGATCCAGGGACAGTGTGTTCCCCCAGCTAAATGCTGGTGGTTCACCCTTTTTTTAAACTCTTTTTTATCAAACATTTTCTTACGGACCATCCTTTACATTATGATGTACAGACAGTAGGGATGTTATACAATGCTGCTGTTGCACATATGATAATTACGTAGCTAAACAATAATGCAACCTTTCTACAAGTTTTTAGTGCCAAATGGTGAAGTTCAGCCGTTCCGGGTATTCCGTATGAACACAATTAGTGCAGATTTATTAGCATATGATAAGAGGCAAGAAAAAAGGAACCAACAAAACAACAAAGAAAACAAAAAAAAAAGGGGCAAAAAGGAAAAACCTTTCTCTTCTTTATCATTAATAACATTAATAGAACTGGTGTGTACCTGTCTGCAGGGGGCAGAGGATGGTATTATAGTATATTGTATTGTGTAACTGAGCGTGGGTACGTGTCCGTCAGTGGATGCTATGCCGTGTGTCCTGTGCTGTTGCAAGTGGGAGTTAGCATTTGTTTTGGGCTATATTTGCGGGGGTGGTCTCTGTCATGCGGAGCACCTTGGAAGTCCGCTAACAGGGCATCCCATGCAGCTGCTATCAGATATTTACATAGCCCCTTAGCGTCCTTGCGGTGTAAGGCTCTGCTTTCAGCCTGTTACCATACATTCATGGTGACCTCCACGCTTGTGTGATCTGATGCTTAGCCAGCAGCATGGCTAGGTCAATGAACTGGGTGGACATCCTGGTACGCTTGGTACGATGCAGCTGTCATAGCATAGTGTGTGATGTTGTATGCCCTGTACATCTAATTAAGCGGGCTGTGGCTGTGTGCCAGTATTGAGAGATTGCTAGGCATGTCCAAAACATGTGGAGGAAGTCCGCATCTGTCATATCGCAGCGTGGGCAGGTGGTACCAGTGCACTTGAAAAATGTATTAATATTTTGAGAGGTGAGGTATGCTCTGTGTAGTATATAACATTATATGAGGCAGAAACAAGCATTGCGGGGTATTGATGCAGCGCGTACAATAAAAACTATTTTCCTCCTAGGTCACTTATCGGTCATCCAGGGGTGACTTATATTTTCTCACATCCACATGACGATGGGGCCCATAACATCGCCTATCACACACACACACACACCTGGATTTCCTCTACACCTTTACGAAAATCTATACTCCTAGGAGAAACATGAGAACTAAATGAAAAACATCATTTATGTACCGCTGGAGAGAGCCGGGATACCTTATTACCTTTACCTATCGCTTTCTTAGTTATTTCTTAAGATATTCCTGCTCATTGTTTTGTCGATGGATCATCTAGTAAGAAATCAGTTTGTAGTGATTGAGACCAGCTAAATCACAATAACCAATTACTAGTGTCACAATCATTTAGTAAAATAACCACTGAGTCGTTTGATTAAGAATCTTAAATTTTATATAATTTTAAAAGCATGAGAAAGAATTTAGACTTTTTATTCAATTATTCATTCATTATTAATTCAATTATTTATTAAGCAAAATCAATTTTATTGCAGAAAGGAAATTTTGTCATGAAGCAAAACCCTAATTACCTGCCTATCTTTCCTAATTTAGCCTAAGGATTTCTAACCTAAGTTTAAAAATTAAAAATAACCTGATTCTCATACTCAACTGGAAAAAAATAAGACAGCAACAGAAACTTCAGCTCGTCAGCACAGCTACCTGCAACCCGTCTCATCTAACAGTCTTTCAGCATCTCCCGCTCTGTAATGGATCGATCTGGACCACCAAGCACTGGAAGCCACCAACTCCAACACCGACTCTGACTGCGACTCTCCAACTCTGACCCCCTCCCACTAAGAGTAGGCCCTCTTATACCCTAATTCTAACTTTGCTAACTAATTGTTGCAACATTAATAACGCGCTTTTCTTTCATTGGTCCATTCATTTCATCTATTCATTCTTAATCAAGTTCTCCCGGATCCAACTTGTTCTTTGGAATGTATATGTTCATTTCCTTTCTCACAGTTCAAGACATGTTTCCATCCGCTTCGATCAGTACATTTGTAACTTCTTTCGATACATTCGAGAAGTCTGCAGGCATTGTCCTTTCTCTTAAAACGGTTTCCCACGGTTCCTTGCTGATCACCACGGCACACTATCAGTTCAATTAGGTCACATCAGCCTTGACCATTCTTGCATTCTAGCCTCTCAGCATCATCACGTGGTTAGCTTTTCTCCAACTTTTTCTCCCTTGTCACGCGTTTCCCCGCACATGCGCACTTCAATAACCGGCAGCCATTTTATATCGCCACTCGTTTATACTTAGAAGCACTATTTTGAAATAAACAAAACATAATTAAAATAGAGAAACATAGCCTTTTCGTTTCCCTCCCGTCATCTACGTACCCCAATTAGTTATTACCTAGCAGAAAGCAACATTTAAGCTGTTCCTTACTTACCATCACTATTGTTTTTGCAACGACACGTTTATATTCTATGAAGCACAATCATGCATTTATTATTTATTTAGTACGCAATTATTTTTATGTTATAATTAGACACACAGACATTCGTTAATAGATTATTTAGCCCATGTACTTGCGTGTTACCCTTCCCTCACGTACATTGTTGATTAATACATTTAAACGAACATTTTATTAATTATTTATAAAATTTGTTAGGGGTTAAAAAAAATTTATTTTCTCTGCTCCATCAACTCCCCCCTTTGGTGATTTTTAAATCACCAAATAAAACCCAAGTTATACTTCTTTTTCAGGCAGCATATGTCTTTCATCCTTTTGCTTTTTGTTAGTTACACATCTGTTTCCATTTCATCTTGTCTTCTTGTCTCTTTATACATGCTTTCTTTCATTTTCTCTAACTCAATTTCACCCATTTCCCTCTCTCTCTCTTTCATTATTCTGTTATTTCTTTTTATCTTATTTTGTCTTACTTTTCTTTTTATACACGTTATTACAATTTTCAACACCATGGCTAACAATATTGCTACGGTTGCTATCATTATAACTTTCCCTATCATTAGTCTACTCATTCTTGTTAACCAATTTGCTACTGAAGAAAACCCTCTACCAAGTTTTCCCAGGACACTTTCAACCTCCAGTGGAACTAGTTCTTTGTGCAAATTTGTAATATTTGTAATATACTTTTGTATATTTTCACTTTTATCAGGAATGTAAGTGCAACAATGTTGGACTTTCAGCGTTCCACAAACTCCACCCTCTTTTGCCAAAAGAATATCAAGGGCAAGCCGATTTTGCATCACCATAGCTCTCATGGCAACCATTTCGGTATTTACCATCAAGAACCCTCCCGCAGTATCTGTAGACAAACGATCTACTACTGTGGATAACTTCCGAATTTTAAATGCATTCAAAGATATTCCCACTGCTGGTATTAGTGCTCCAAAAATATCACCTACAATTTCTGAAAAACTTTCCCTCTTTCTACGTTTAAAGCTATTAATCATCTTGTATGTTCCTTTTTCTTCTCTGTCCATATGAAAGATTTTTGGAAAGACCAGGCCTACATAACAAGTTCCATACCAAAGGTCCGGTAACCTGTAATAAGCTCTATTCCCACAAATATAATAGATACCTGGAAATATTGGATCTTTTCCACCTTTGAATCCCCAACCTCCCAAAATTTGATAATTGTCATGGCAGATACTAGAACCTACAAAATAATTGTCATAGACTGTCTTATTTCTCCTAATACACAACTTTCCTGTTTGCGGCCAATCTAATGTCATTGCTGCATTTATCTTTTTCCCTTCATGATTTTCTTCCTCAAACGTCCATAGATGTGTTCTTTCCTCTTTTATTGCTTCTCTTTGAAATTTCCTTCTTCTTTCTTCAACCATTTCTAAAAATACCTTTTCTTCTTTCTTTAACTCTCAGGTAAGGTTGTTTTTAGCTATTTCTTCTAATGTTAAAATTCTATGCTCTAAAAGAATTCTCCTAAAACCTTTGCTTGTTTTACTTTGTTAAGTTCTGGAATTACAGGAACATTTGAAAAAATCTTATCTATATCAGTGTAATAAAACTCTAATCTACCTGTTTTATAAAATAAACTTGCTATAACACTACATGTTATTCCATATGTTAGAGGTAGGTGATGATAGGTCACACCTTCTGACACTGATGCAGGCAACTGCATACAAACATAACAATCTGTCACATCCATTGTTTCTACATATTCGTACAACAATTTTGTAAAAACATTTTTAGAAAAGTCTGTTACTGACTTATCCTTATGTAATTCTGCACTACTTCTTAAAATAACTGGTTCTTTAATATTAGTTTCTTTTTCTGGTTTAGTATCATTTTTTGCTTCTATTACAGCTATACTAATAGGAATTGTGATTGCTAAAACTATCCATACTGTCATTAATAAACCTGTACAAAAGCAGCACATTTTACACCATCTTTTTACAAACTCGCATTTATCCCTTCTATCTCTAGTATTTTCCATTTTGCTTTTATCTTTTGTTAAATTTCAGAAAATTGTGTCACTACACCTCAGAAATTACTTAGATGCCACTCTGCTTTCAAAAGTCTTTGCTTGGTACTTTCTTTTAATTCTTTTCAGAATTCTTTCGTTGTCACATCCGGTGATTTGTCATATCCAGTAAAATTGTCACATCCGGCAGAAGCACTTTAAGTCTTCACTTCAGGTTTTGTTGCATCTCACCTTTACCCATTCGGTTTCTTAGTCTCGGGTTCTCGTGAGTGTTTCCTTCTTCTTTGTAATCCGTTAGAGCAATGTACAACCACTCAGGTGACTAGTACTTCGAATTCACTTTCTTTGTTCTTTTAGACTATTGCAGTCGTTTTCCACTTGGCTTTTCTTGTTCCTTTTGACTTGTTATTTCATTCACCTGTTCAGCACTTTTTCTCCTGCTCTGATTATTCTGTATCTCAATTTTCTTATATAGTTGTTGGGCCAATTGTCTCCTTTTCTTGGCCTTTTGGCTTCACCTTCTTTTTCTCCTCTTTCTGATTTCCAGTTTCTCTTTCTTGATTCAGTTTTTGTTTTCTCTTCTTCTCCACTTTCTTCAGATTCTGTTTCAACTTTTTCACAATTGTCTCTTATTTTGAAGCTTATGATCTCATCTTCTCTTACTGGTGGATCTGTCTTCTCCTTCTTGTGTTCCCTTATTACTGTCCCTCCTCGGTGTTCTTCCGAATTTGTATTTTCCTCACTCTCTGCTTCTAATTTTCCCTGTTCTTTTGTTTCACTATCTGTCCCTATTGCTCCTCGGGGTTCTTCTCGATTTTCTAACTTTTTATTTGTCTCTTTCCCTACTTTGTCTATTAATATTACTTTTGAAGGATTTCCACCATAACTTGTACTTTGTTGCTCATCTAGATCAATTTCTTGTTCATTCTCTTCTCTAATTGGTTTATATCCCCAAGTTCTCCTTCGAAATTCTTCACAGTTTGCAACTGAATCATCAGATCCTGAACTTGTGTCAGATATTTCCAGATGTCGACTTACAGGTCTATCTTCAGGTTCTGGAATTTCTGAAATTCTTCCTTCTTCTTCTTCTTCCTCTTCCTCTTTAGAGGTGCTTGCAGTTGGGGTTTCCAGATGTCGACTTTCAGGTCGATCTTCAAGTTCTGGCACCCTTTCTCTTATTCTTGTTGTCCCAGTCGCTGAACTTTTGTCCCACACTTCTAGACGTCGACTCACATGTTGATCTGTAGGTTCTTGAACTCTAATTGTGTGGCTGGCATGGACCCAGTTCTTCACTCCTGCACACTTGACTGCAGTTGTCGTCACTAGGATTACCTGTCGTGGTTCGTCCCAGCGAGGAACTAGACAGTTTCTTCTCCTGTGGATTTTTATGCGGACCCAGTCTCCTGGATTCAAGTCGTGGGCTGGTTTTCTTTCAAGAGTGGTCGCATCCGGTCCAACCTGATGAAACACAGAACGCACCACATCAGCCAGTCCTTTGCAATAATCCAGTACTAGATCATCAGTTATAGTCAATAACTTGTTGACAGGTACTTGTGCTTGTCTCATTGCTCGTCCCATGATCACCTCATGAGGACTAAGTCCAGTCTTCTTTTCAGGAATGCTTCTGATGGTCATCAGAACAAGGGGCAGTGCATCTGGCCATTTGAGTCCTGTAGCTTGACACATTTTTCCTAACCTGTTCTTAATTGTTCCATTAATTTGCTCTACTACCCCAGAAGCCTCTGGTCTGTATGCACAATGCAGTTTTTGTTTAATACTCAATGCTTCACAAATCAATTGGATCAACTCATTTTGAAAATGTGTTCCTCTATCTGTCTCAACCGTGACTGGAAAACCATACCTTAGAATGAACTCTCGCAGCATAAGTTTTGCTACTGTTATTCCATCATTCCTTCTAGTGGGGTATGCCTCCACCCAACGAGAAAACAAACAGACGACCACTAGAACATATTTTAGTCTGTTACAAGGGGGCATTTCGATGAAGTCCAATTGCATTCTAGTGAACGGACCTCCTTCTCGTCCTATTGTTCCTAGACTCACTATTGTCTTTCTTCCTGGATTAAACTGTTGACAAATAAGACATCTTTGACAAAGACTTTCAGCTATGGCTCTGAATTTTGGGTTATACCAGGTTTGTCTAAAAGTCTGATCATTGCATCTCTCCCAATATGAGCTTGTCCATGGTACATCCGTGCCATGTCTGCAATCATGCTATCAGGCATAACTGGTCTTTCATCTCTGTAAACCCACACACCATTGTTTTCTTGTCTTCTACATCCTGCTTTTATCCAGTAATCTTTTCCTCATCATTTGCAGCTTCCTGTAACTGTCTCACCTCATCCCATGTCTCGACAGTGTTAGTAAAAGCAAAGGAGAAGAGATATGCTCCCTTTCTCTATTCTTGTTTAGGGATACCATGTTCTCTGCACAATATCTGGCTATCTCATCCGCATAGTTATTACCAACAGCTATGTAATCTTCATTTTTCTTATGTGCCTTGCATTTCACTACAGCTATCTGCTTAGGCAGCTGTATCGCCTCAAGCAGTTTCTTAACAAAATCTCCATTTCTGATAGGTGTTCCTGCAGACGTCAAGAAACCTCTTTGTGACCAAATCTGACCAAAATCATGCACGATACCGAAACCATACTGGCTATCGGTCACAATCGTAACTCGTACATTTCTTCCCAACTTACATGCTTGAATTAAAGCAATCAGTTCTGCAACTTGGGCAGACCTTATTCCTTTCAGACAAGACGCTTCCATCACAGTTGCCACTGTGCACACTGCGTAAGCTGCGCTTAAAACTCCTTCTTTCGTTCTCAAGCATGAGCCATCCACAAACATGACATAATCCGATTCCTTTAAAGGCTCATCTTTTATGTCAGCTCTTGGTTTTGTGCAATATTCCAGCACATTCAGACAATCATGATCTACTTCATCTTGTTCAATTTTACTCTCTTCATCTGGCAGTGATGTCGAAGGATTCACATTCATACATCTATCTATGGTCACATTTTCTGCACTCAAGAGTACCTTTTCGTACTTAGTCAGCCGACTATGTGTCATGTACTGTGTTTTTGTTCTTATCAACAGAATCTCTACTGAATGGGGAACATATACTCTCAGTGGATACCCCATCACTATACCTTCACTTTGTTCCAGACTTACACAAGTAGCAGCAACAGCTTTCAGACATCCAGGCAACGCTTTTGCTATAGGATCTAAAACAGCTGAAAAATAAGCAATTGGTCTCTTCATTGATCCATGTTTTTGTACCAGTACTGAAAATGCACATCCATCTCTTTCACTGCAGTACAATTCAAAATCCTTTTCATAGTCAGGCATTCCTAAAGCAGGGCCTCACACAATTTCTTTTTCAACTCTTTGAAAGATTTCATTTCTTCGTCATTCAACTCAAAAGGATCTTTTACATCCTTCTTGGTCAGTTTTTGTAATGGTTTAGCAATCAAGGAGAAGCCACTTATCCATTGTCGGCAATATCCAACCATTCCCAGAAACATTCTTACCTCTCTTTGCGTCATTGGTGCTCTCATTCCTTGAATCATTTTTACTCTTTCTGTTGCTATCTTTCGCACTCCTTTCTCAATTTTATGCCCTAAATATTGGACTTCTTTTTGGCAAAATTGCAATTTTGAAGGGGACACTTTATGTCCTCTTTTCTCTAGATGGTTCAGTAAAGCAATTGTATCACTTACACATGCTTCTTTTGTTTTCGATGCCACCAACAGGTCATCGATATACTGCACCATCACTGACTTTTCTGGCATTTTCAAGTCTTCCAGGGACTTCTTTAAAATCTGATTAAAGATTGAGGGGCTTTCTGTATACCCCTGAGGAATTCGGCACCATGCCAAAATACGCTCTCCGAACCGGAACGCAAATAATGGCTGGCTATCTGGATGCAAAGGAATAGAGAAAAATGCGTGACACAAATCTATCACTGTATACCACTCAGCTTCGTGTGGAATTTGGTATAGAATTACTGCAGGGTTTGGCACTATTGGACAACAAGGCACAACTATTTTGTTAATCTTTCTCAAATCCTGTACTATTCTATATGTTCCGTTTGGCTTTTTCAGTCCCATAATAGGTGAATTACATGGACTGCTCATTGTTTCTTTTAGAATTCCCTGTTCGATCATTTTATTTATTACAGGAGTTATTCCTTCAATTATTTCTGGAGTCAATTTATACTGTGGCGTATTTGGGTAAGTTGTTCCTTCTTTTACTGTTACTTTTACGGGATCAACTTCTTTCATTAATCCAATATCTTCTCCTGTAAAATCCCACACATTTTCTTTCACTGCATTTTTCAGTTCTTCTGGAAGTTTTTCTGCATCAAATGCAGGAAACAAACCATTCATTTCAGGTTCCTGATTCATCAAAGTTACTTTATACAATACATCTTCATCTGGGGTCTGAAATCCAATTCCATCTGGTGTACAATAAATTGTGCAATTCATTTTGCACAAAAGGTCACGACCTAAAAGATTTACAGGACTACAATCACACACTACGAATCTATGCATTTTGCTAAAAGAACCAATCTTTACTTCCACTAATTCAGTAAGTGGTGTTTTAATCTGCTGATTTGCTACTCCTACTACTTGGATGTATTCACCTGAGAGAGGAAGGTTTGGAATTTCCACTGATCTAACAGTAGAACGGGTAGCTCCAGTATCGACAAAGAATGTTACATTTGCACCATTCACTTCTCCATCCACAAAGGGACCAGACTGATCTACCTCTAGAGTTGCGCCAAGTACGCACTCTTTTCCCTCTCCTAGGCACCGTCATGAACTTTCATCCGCCTCATCCTCACTCTGTCGCAACCAATACTGAGAAATGTTAGCTGCTCGCGGCAACTGTGTTACCTGCTCTCCTCCGTAGAATCCTGTTTCTGTACTGTATCTTTGCTGGTTAACAGTGTTGGGAAGTGGTGGTTGTGGCACCTGACCTTGTTGAACAACTACCTCATTCTGCACCTGTGGAGTTAATGATTGATTTTCCGGATTAGGTTTAGGTGGGAACTTACACTCGTTTCTCCAATGCCCTAATTTTCCGCAATTATGACAGGGCCATTTCTTCTTTGCCTCCTCTAGACTCACTTGACCTTTCCCTTTACCTATGTTAGGTCGCGATTTATTCTGTCCTGTTTCATTCCCACTATTATTGTCCAATTGAGCTTCTTGCTTTTCTGCCACTTTCACCTGTGCCCACATTGCCTTCTCTTTCAATTTACGCTGTCTACTCTCAATATCATCACTACAATACTTAGCATACCTCAGTACCTCATCTACCGTGCCATTTTGCCAATTAATCATATGCTGTTTAATCATTTTACTAATCTCTGGTTTCAGCCCAAACACAAATCTGTATACGAAATGACTCATATCCTTTTCACTCAACTCCTCATATCCACTATACTGCTTGAAAACCAACAACAACCTTTCATAATAGGCATGTACAGACTCCTTACTTTCCTGTGTAGTTCTATCGATTTTTACCCAATCTGTTTCTTTAGGAGGAATCTTATTTTTCAAAAAGGTAATCACCTTATCGTACTTCCTCATCACCTCAGGACCTGGAGCTCCTGTCTTAGGATCTCTTGGATACTCTGTAGTTGGCCAGTCAACTGTAATTTTACACTCAGACCACAAATCAGTTGGCACCACTATGTCAAACAATCCATCTAAATCTATCCACAACACCTTTGAAACCTTTACAAACCTCTCTACTTGTCGGTACCATTCAACTGGTTTCTCTCTCAACTTCGGAAATTCAGTTGTAAATGACAGTATATCCTGCCTAGTCCAGGGAACATGCACATAACTACCACCTGGAGTTTCTCTCATAGGGTATTCTCTGGCAACAGGTTCTTTTTCAGTTATCATAAAAGCCAAAGAAGCTTTGTCTGTAGTTTTCTCATTCTTTTTCGTCCATCTAACTTTCCATCTGTCCACATCACCCCATTTTCTCAGTAAAACAATTAACTCTTTTATCTGTGTCAGCCTTCCTGCTGTGTTCAAGTTTTCTATATCTTTCTCACAAAAGTCTACTCTGTAGGGTTTCTGCAATGTTTTCACTTTTGCAAAATCTATTCCAATTTCACTTACTATCTCTTCTAGTTTGTCATGTAAATTTTTAGCTCTCCATGTAATACTTTTGCACAGAAACATTATTTCATCATCCTGGTAATTTTTTAGCTTTTCTGTACCAATCGTCCCTAAAATTAATTCTTGAATGTCAATTTTTAACCTAATTACATCTAATGGTTTTTCTTCTGGTTCCTTTATTTTAAATGCCTTCATCCACTCATTTAATTCATCAGGAGTCGGACCTATGGGTGTATTATTTATTTCTATCCAATTACCACTCTTTTCAGGAGTCTCTGTTGCAGATTCTGTTACCATATGCATTTTCCTACCATTACACTCATTCACAGTCAAATTTGTAGGTGGACTTGGTCTGTAAGTACTAGCCAAATTACTTGTACTTGTACTTGGTTCCATCCTTTCTTTTTCTCTCTGAAATTGTGAACTCATAGGAATCACTAAGGACCGTTCATCAATCTTCTGATTCTCAAAAACTGGTATTACTGGACCTATTGTTACAGGTACAGTCACAGCTTCCATGTTTTTCGTTAATTCCCTAATTTTCTCAGTCAGTTCTTTTGTTGTCCTTGCTAATTCACTTGCATTGTCACTATCTACTCCTTCATTTTGTGAAGTTCTTATTTGATCTTGTGACCTATTTATTTCAATTCTTTTTACCGGACTTTTATTTCGCACAGTGTCTATTAGCGGCGCATTTGGTGTCACCACTGTAGAACTCTGCTGATACGGAGGTGGATTTCTATTTAAAATATCTTCCAGCAATTCATCATCCGTTTCACTCTCATGCATATATTTCTCCCTCTCCATATGTTTCTTTTTCTCAGTACGTTTTCTCTTAGTCTCTTCCTCAACTGTAAAAGCCGGAAACAAACCTCCTGTCATGTTAGCACATCTCCATCGTTTTATTCTATCCTCATGATTTATTCCCCACATTCTTCCAGGCATAAACTCATGATCTCTTAAACCTCTGAACCTCTCTCGCTCATACATATCATCCTCCCATTCCGTCAAGGCTTCAAACTGTGTCGGTCTAGGTCTAGGTTCTAGATTTGTCATTTTTTCTCTCAAATTTCGCAAAACCGCTACACTAAATGAACCATTCTCAGGGAAAGCTAATGCACCATCATTCTTCGTATACTTTGCCCAATTTTCCAACCATATGCATGTATGATATCCATATTTCAGCATCATATGTGAAGCTGCTGATTTCGGCGGAGGAATTACTTGTCCCTCTCTAGTCACAACCTTTTTGTCTTTCTTAAAGAAATTCTTAATTTTTGTCGTCCATGACGTTCTCTCCCTTTCATACTCGTAATACGGCATGTTTTCGATTGGTTTTTCTCTTCAAACCAGCACTGTTTCGTGTACAGAATTTCAACCAATTACAGCGCGACTCACTCTAACGCACCAATCAGAACAATTCCCTTCGTCCGCAGACCAACCAATCCTAGCGTGGCACTTTTCTACATCACTCTTGACTCTATGTTCACGTGACTAGCGCACTATCCAATCCTAGCGCGGCACTGTCGATGTCACTCCTGCTCTTTTACCCCTCCTTTACAAAAATTATCGGCAAATTTTCTTTTCACTGTTTCTTCGTTAGTTACAACAATTAAAACAATTCCATAGTCTGATTCGCTAAACAAAGTGACAGCTTTGTCCTTTTACACAAGAATCCTGTATTTCCAGTAGGCAGCGCTTACCTCTACCCTACCACAGAATTATTAACTCTCGCCGATAAAGTAGCACTTCCCTCTACCTTACCCTTCTTTTAAGCAAACAATTAACTCGTTTCTCTGGGGATAAGACACATGTGGAGACTAGGCTCCTGAGAATTAAGGCCAAAGTTTCACAAGAAAACGTGATTTGCTATCTCAGTTACACACCTTTCGTACAGAAAATCCCTAACATAACACAACCTGTGTTATTACCAAAATGAATTCAGACCATGTACCAAATTCCATGTGACTTCTCTTGCCACACGTGTTCCACTTCCTACATCCCAGAAGCGTGAAAACTCACATATAACATAACGCTACTCAACATATAGAGTTAGTCATAAAAAATAATCAATAATCAATAATCACTAAACTAATCTATAGAAACCATAACTCTGCTACCAAGAAATCTGATGCAGCGCGTACAATAAAAACTATTTTCCTCCTAGGTCACTTATCGGTCATCCAGGGGCGACTTATATTTTCTCACATCCACATGACGATGGGGCCCATAACATCGCCTATCACACACACACACACACCTGGATTTCCTCTACACCTTTACGAAAATCTATACTCCTAGGAGAAACATGAGAACTAAATGAAAAACATCATTTATGTACCGCTGGAAGAGAGCCGGGATACCTTATTACCTTTACCTATCGCTTTCTTAGTTATTTCTTAAGATATTCCTGCTCATTGTTTTGTCGATGGATCATCTAGTAAGAAATCAGTTTGTAGTGATTGAGACCAGCTAAATCACAATAACCAATTACTAGTGTCACAATCATTTAGTAAAATAACCACTGAGTCGTTTGATTAAGAATCTTAAATTTTATATAATTTTAAAAGCATGAGAAAGAATTTAGACTTTTTATTCAATTATTCATTCATTATTAATTCAATTATTTATTAAGCAAAATCAATTTTATTGCAGAAAGGAAATTTTGTCATGAAGCAAAACCCTAATTACCTGCCTATCTTTCCTAATTTAGCCTAAGGATTTCTAACCTAAGTTTAAAAATTAAAAATAACCTGATTCTCATACTCAACTGGAAAAAATAAGACAGCAACAGAAACTTCAGCTCGTCAGCATCAGCTACCTGCAACCCGTCTCATCTAACAGTCTTTCAGCATCTCCCGCTCTGTAATGGATCGATCTGGACCACCAAGCACTGGAAGCCACCAACTCCAACACCGACTCTGACTGCGACTCTCCAACTCTGACCCCCTCCCACTAAGAGTAGGCCCTCTTATACCCTAATTCTAACTTTGCTAACTAATTGTTGCAACATTAATAACGCGCTTTTCTTTCATTGGTCCATTCATTTCATCTATTCATTCTTAATCAAGTTCTCCCGGATCCAACTTGTTCTTTGGAATGTATATGTTCATTTCCTTTCTCACAGTTCAAGACATGTTTCCATCCGCTCGATCAGTACATTTGTAACTTCTTTCGATACATTCGAGAACTCTGCAGGCATTGTCCTTTCTCTTAAAACGGTTTCCCACGGTTCCTTGCTGATCACCACGGCACACTATCAGTTCAATTAGGTCACATCAGCCTTGACCATTCTTGCATTCTAGCCTCTCAGCATCATCACGTGGTTAGCTTTTCTCCAACTTTTTCTCCCTTGTCACGCGTTTCCCGCACATGCGCACTTCAATAACCGGCAGCCATTTTATATCGCCACTCGTTTATACTTAGAAGCACTATTTTGAAATAAACAAAACATAATTAAAATAGAGAAACATAGCCTTTTCGTTTCCCTCCCGTCATCTACGTACCCCAATTAGTTATTACCTAGCAGAAAGCAACATTTAAGCTGTTCCTTACTTACCATCACTATTGTTTTTGCAACGACACGTTTATATTCTATGAAGCACAATCATGCATTTATTATTTATTTAGTACGCAATTATTTTTATGTTATAATTAGACACACAGACATTCGTTAATAGATTATTTAGCCCATGTACTTGCGTGTTACCCTTCCCTCACGTACATTGTTGATTAATACATTTAAACGAACATTTTATTAATTATTTATAAAATTTGTTAGGGGTTAACATTTTTTTATTTTCTCTGCTCCATCAGTATCAAGGTAGGGTATTCAACTATCTGCTGCCATTCCCGGTCAGTGTTTGGTCTACCCATGTCTGCATCCCAGTGCTGTCTTATAGCGGTCAGGGAGGTTGTGTTGTGAGTGCGTAGTGATCTTGCAAGCCAGTAAACTAGGTGGCGGCCGTCACCCAACACATGCAATACTGTATCATTAGGTGCAAATCTGGTTCTGTTTCTAAGTCACCCCTGTGTGTCATCAATGCCTGTGTCATGGAATTGTATAGTAGGAACTGTCCCAGGGTAGTCCTGTTGTCGCCATAAGCTCCTCTATTGGTTGGAGGGCCCTATCGCTGTATCGGTCTCTCAGCCTGTGAATCCCTCTTTGTGCCAACGGTGTAGTTCATGTTGCGAGGTGAACACAGCTGCGCGTGGTGTGCCCAGGAGCAGAAGGGCTGGTGCATATGTCCTTACCAAGCGTGTGAGGAAGAGGCTCTTTCAGTAACATCGGTGTGCTACGTGGAGCAGGGTCGGCTGCAATAGTGGTTGCCTGGAGTGTGGGTGGTATGAGCACAACACCTGGGGTACATCCCATGTGGGAGAGGTTGATGTTGTGTCCTCTAGTTCTCTGCCAGTCAACCACCGGGCCACCCAGTGAAGTTGGGAGGCCAGGTTGTATTGTTTGAAATTTGGTGGTACACCAAGGCCACCTCCATCTGGCTCGTAGTTAGAGATTAGCAAGAGCAATTCAGTGGTGGTATGTGTGCCAAATAAAGTCTCCAATGGATCATTCCAGTGATCAAAAGAAGGGTTTCACAATGTAGAGTGGGAGGTTGGTGAAGAAGTAGAGGAGGCACAGCAGCATGACCATTTTGACTAGTATATGCATCCCACCACCGAGAACTATAGGGTCTGCCAGAACACCATTTGGGTTCGTAGGTTGGTGACTGCCTGACCTAAGTTACCATCCATGAGATCTGACGGGGAGTGGTATTTACAGATTCCAAAATAGCAAAATGTATCGGGTTGCCATTATAGGGGAGTGCCATTGATCCTGAGCACAGGATCTGGGTGAAGGGCACAAAAGGGAGCAGGCAGAGATGTCAGCAAATCCAGTTAGCGTGTGTGCTATATGGTCGGAAATGCTCCTAATATCCGTGAGGTATAGGAGCATATCATTCGGTATAAAGGGATATCACATGTTGACCATCCCGCAATCGCATCCCCCATGCTAGCCCTCTGTCTCAGAGAATGTGTACCAACCGATCCACAGCCAATGAAAATAATAGCGGGGACAAAGAACACCCCTGGCAGGTGCCCGTATGGATCTGTATCGGGTCCAAGATTAGGCAGCTGTGCTGGTGGTTCTCTCTTATGCACTTCAATAGTTTCTACAGGGACATTTTCCAGACATACTCCTCGCATTTTTTTGTGAATCCACAAAATGAACAGATTTTCAGCTGTTCTTATTCTGTCTTCCTGAATCGGTTCCAGGGTGTCAAGAAAGTCGTAGGTGTGGTATATTCCCCAAACATACATTGGATATGCACAGTCGAAAACCTTCCATCATTTCTGGAAAAGAACTGTTCTCTTTATGCCTAGCACATATGTAGATTCCTTTAAGCTACACGGATTTTACTCGGTTAAATGATTTCAACATGTACATTTTCCTTTATTATTATTAATTGCATGATCTTTGCTGCCTCAGTTGTTCTTGGAATTCTTCTCTGCATCGATCTTAATGCAACAATATAATGAAACAACATGAAGTCTGCTTTTATAATGGCTTATAGTTAAATTGAAAGGACGGTTAAGGGGAATTTCAAATATTTATTATGTGAAGTAAAGCTCGTGGCTCAGAAGTTTTTTTTTCTATAAGTGTGAACATATGGCAAGTGTGGGAAGGCAAATATTGCCTTTTAAATTATTTTTTTTATTGAGTAGTGATGTGTTCAAAATGTATTCCTTGTGCATTGTACGCTACAGAGCTTTAAATATCTTTTAAACATGTAGGGATTTTTTTTTAGTTTGGCTTCAACATCGAGTTTGATTTGCATTTATATGTATTTCAAAGTGTTCTTTCAAGAGTTAGCAGCACAGGGCCACACATACCTTGGTCTTTATGAATTCCAAGATTTATTTAGAAAGTTCCAGCTCGTCTGACTCTGGAGCCTAGAAATACCCTGAATTGCGATTACTCAGCTAAAGAAAATCTGCTCAACAATCATATACCCGATGAAACGGAATTAAAAGGAGTGCAAAGAAACTGGCGTAGTGATTAACTGTAGGACATTTTCCTTTTAACAAAGTATAGGCAGAGGGTATGTCCTATTCAATAGACTCCACTGATTACATTCATTCTTATTTCTTCAATATTGTGGTAGAAGGAATAATGTAGATTAAAATTAACCTAGTACATAAACATATCACATTACCTCATCCAGAATGCAGCCACAGCAGGGTTTTTAGTTACCAAGAGGAGAAATGGTCTTATAACTACGGGGCATATTATCAAGAAACGGCGCTAAATTATCGCCGCTTTAGCGGCAGAAAACTGCCGCTAAAGCGGCGATAATGGCCTTGATAATATGCCCTTGAGAATTCCAATAGAAGCCCATGTTCTGGTGTCAACATGGGCTTCTATTGGAATTCTCCAGGGCATATTATCAAGCTCCATTATCGCCGCTTTAGCGGCTGTTTTCTGCCGCTAAAGCGGCGATAATTCTAACGCCGTTCTTGATAATATGCCCCTACATTCGTATTTGTTGAACCAGTTGATCAAACTTTGTCATCCCTGGCTGTAGTACCTTCCCCAGCCCTGGAGCATGCAGATAAATTACGCCACATGGGAGCTGTAGTGCAACACTTCTTTATTCTTCAGCATACACTCACACACTCTGCATGATCTCATTTTCAACATTAACTACACCCTAACACCGCCCGCATATGACATAGTTCCTGTTCAGAGTCCACCCTAGAACCACAAGAGTCCTAGTACGTATATCATCAATCAGCTCCTTCTCCCCCTTTGTTAAATAAAAAGTGGTGAACATTACGAAGATCAAATTTCTTCAGTCAGTCTGCAAGGTGATCGCACTTTTCGGCCCGACTGGGTGATCTGAGATGATCGAGGACCACCCTGATCGGACAACGGTAAATTAGGCTCAGGTGCTGGAGCCAGACCTGCTGGCAGGGCTGCCTCACGCAAGTTTCATTATAAACTTGATATCAGCCGTTTAAGCAGGGATTTATAAGTAACAAATCTCAATTAATAGGAGACGATCACTACTTTTCACCTCGTACAGAATATGGGCACTGATAAAAGGATAATTAGGTTTTGAAATGTATTGAGTTGTACCATGACATTATAAACAAATTAATATTAGTGCCATGCCTGAGAGCCCAATTATATGTTTGGTTTCATGTATTAAATTAAAATTGAGATGACTGAAAAAGCATGAAAAATAATAAAACATTTAATTATCTACATGACTTTGAAATAAACATTTGTTTTGAACAAGTTTGATTAAATTCAATCAATTAATATATTTGGAAATAACCTTCACTTCCACCTAGAGGTTCATTGTCAATTCCCAATATCTTTCTCTCTAACATGCTGTGGAATGATTCCTATTATGTCCGGGAATACCGTAGTCACCCTTTTGTGGAATAATGACACCTATCACGGTGCAAACAGGGGGGCAGATGAGATCCTGAAAGTAAGGTAACAAAATCACCACCGTGTTTTGAAAAGAGAGCACCACACGTTGGTAGATGGGATAGCAGAGCCGGTGTTGTCTCCACTGACTGGGTGTCAGCCATGTAGGGACCACTAAATTGGGCGCCTAAGTAAGCTTTTGAAGGCATGTATGGAAAACTTGCATTTTTTGCCAGGTCTGCCATTACAACCCTCCTCTAAGCCAGATCTTGAAAGTTCCACTGAGAACTGTATGCAAAAACATGCAATGGATTCTGCTGAATGTACAGTTTAAAGACTATGGGGTCAATTACGATGTCGTTCAGAAACTCTTCCGACCTAATCAGTTTCGGAATCATTTCCGACCGACTCGGGTTCTGCGAGTCCGTCTGACCGATTACGATGCTTCCCAACTTCGTCCGGTTGGACTCCCATTAATTTGAATGGGAGCCTGTGTTCCGAACGAGAACACAGGCTCCCATTGAAAAAAGGGGTGGTTGGGGAAATCCTTGCACCCTGTGGCAGGCACCCCATAGTGCCCGCCACACTGTGCATGGTTGTAAAGAGGGGTCCCATGGGTACCCCCACGGGCCACAAATGGAGGCCTACGGGTGAAGGGGGGCCTGCTATGGGCACCCAAAGTCAGATTCCGACAGCTGTTTCATGTTGTACAGACAGATTCAGAACGGCTGTCTGAATCAGTCATCGTAATCGCTCGTTCAGAAACCATGTCCATAGAGCTGTACGATTCGGCTCTGAACGACTCATGCTGCCCGAATCCCATTCGGAACCAATTCAAACAGCCCGGACGATTTCCTTTCATTGTAATCGGTCGTTTGGAAAGGAATCCGATTCGGTCGGAAACATAGGTTCGCCGAATCCGAATCCCGTTCGGAGCCTTTCCGGACGGCATCATAATCGACCCCCATATAGTATGTCAGCATTAAAACAAGATGAACTGCTGCTGAAGCTGAATATACCAATGTCACAGCACAAGCATCAGTCATCACTTAATTATCTGCACTAAATTATCGTCCACTCTGATCCAAAGATTATGTCTACGGAAATGATATCACATCTGTCTATGGATGGATTATGACTACTGAAACGTGCCTTTTACCTTGTAGCTTATCCACTGACCTCTATAAGTGGAAGAATGAGCAGCTTCTTCTCAATAGAGGAGAAGTGAATCCTCAATTCGGTATGCATTTGAGTAAATGTAAGCATGTGCATGAACCAGTCCTGCACTAGTGTTGGGGATTAAATAAAAGTATTTTTTCAAGCATGTCCTCATCATATGTGTCTCACATTTTGCGCTACTTAGAGTGAGTGGCCAAGCCTGCATTAGTATCTGTTTCAGTGGAATTTATTCAATATTAGTTGGGGGTCTATGTCAATCTCTCTCCCGAGACTTGCTCTGAATATGTGGACTGAACTTGCCAATTTGCGAATTCCTTCTTGGGCACAGCACTAGTAGGGGATTCTGTGGTTATGTGTAGAGAAGACATTGAGCAATGTAAGAACATTGTCTTTGTGTCAAAACGGTGAAACACAAAAGCCAGATTAGAAGATTTCTCTAAAGGGAGGCTTTGCGGTGGGAGAACTTTTCATGCGCTAGGTCCTGGGAAATTAGAAATGTATCTAAACAACCTCTCCATGTTAGGGCGCTATTAATTATATTATGAAAAATAGAAAACATTGCCTCATTCTGTAACTTAAAAAGCAAAAAACTAGCAAAATTAAGCTTCTCCTTTGTAGCTATGTAAAATGTTACTGGAAATTCCTGCTGATTTCTCCATCACAGTCAGCTGATATATGCTAGCGTGTTGCCTTTCTTGAGTTACTCGTTAAAATAATCTACATTCTTGCGCTTGTTTGGGCATGGGCTCCTTGAAGCTTTGCTGAGCAGTTCAGTCAACAAAACCGTGAGCAGGAATATGTCTTATTTTGTTCAAAGATACCCTAAAGCTGTTGTAACATATTAACGTGCTATCAATCACGCGCAGTCAATTAGGAAGGAAAAGACAACTTAGTTATTTTGTGAAGTGAAAATGCTGTTAAACGTTTTTCAAAATATTTCCCCGATTGGTAAGAACAAAATCGCACATTCCAAGGCCTTCAGCATTTCCTACACAGTTGGGAGAGGAAATGAGCAACCGAAAATGACAATTGCAGGCATAATGAGATATCATGGCGTGCGTTTGTTAATTGCTGGGCAGGAATTTCCTAATTGGTGAAATGTAAATTTTAAAAAACAACAACTATTATCAATTCAGTAGGCAAATGCACCACCCAAGGCAGCCACCAAGCAGCAAGGCGGATTTGTAAATAAATAGTTAGGCTGCAGTAGTTATCATCGCCAGTAGAATGTTTTTCATTGTTTTCGCTAACAAAAAGATCTACTAGCCCAGATTTTGTTCTGATTATAGCTAACCCCTACAAACCATTTGTTTCTTAGCACAAAGATGGCGTCCAAGATTAGACACAATACGCCAGGTATGGTCTCATAACCCTCATAAAATGGTCTCAGATCTTGCTTTGTATATAGTACAAGGGAGGTGTTTGAGCTGCAGACTCTGGGGCAGATTTACAAGCCCCTTGCGTGACTATTGCGCCGCTGTTGCGTCACTTTTGTGACGCAGCTGCGGCGTAAATGTTGAGGCCCATTTACAACGTGACGCATCTAGGGAGATGCGTCACGTTGTAAAGCCTGCGTCACATTATACCTGCGTCAGGTATAATGTATGCAGGGTGGGCGTTCCTCAAGCAAAAGCCATGTAGAACTGACGCAGTGAAATCTACAAGATTTCACTGCGTCACTCTACGCCTTCACTGCGTCAAAATCCCTACGCCTGCTCAGACCAGGCGTAAGGAATGACGCAGGGCTTTTTAAATGGGACTCACCCATCTATAGTGGCGCATTGCTGGAGTTGCGTCACTTTCATGAGCAACTCCAGCAATGCGTAACTTTTGTGCCAACAGATGCGTCAGAATTTCTGACACATCTGTTAATCCTTGCACCATGGAGCACTGTATTGTAAATACAGCGCATCCATGGTGGCGCAAGGACATTCGGCGCTGACGCAAGGAAACTGACGCATCTATGCAGATGCGTCAGTTCCTTGTAAATCTGCCCCTCTGTGTTAGGCACTGAAATACCATTGAGTGATAACAGTGGGGTCGTCCGAGAACGCAATGACTTTATGTTTGAGAAATTGGAACATTCTATGCCAAATAATGGTTTATGTTCACGTTATTTTCTTTGATTAGATGTACTGATGGTAATAAAAACGCTAATAAATAGAATTACAAAAGAAACTTAAATACAAGCACCAGCTGTTGTTTTCTATAACACGAATGAACGCTCATCTCCGCTGGCATGGTTTCGGTTAGATTCCTCAAAGACATTTTGTTGATTTTATTTTTGAGATGCCATCCTCTCCCACCTTCTCTCCCCCGTATTCTTGACTACCACTCTCCAGTGCCAATGTGTACAGTGCTCCATTACTTTTTGGCTAGGTTTGCACTACACACACAAATACATATGTTTATTAATTCTACTGGTAAATTTAAAAGCAGCACAACAAATAAAACATAAATTATTGCAGAGATTGGCCATTTCAGTGAACAGCGTGCATTCTTCCTGCAGTATGCTAATCCAGGCTTCTATGGAAGAAGTTTGGTGGTCCTCATGGTGAAGGAGCTAAAGCCTCAGTTTCGTCCAAATCTACCTACCTTGATGATATGCATAACTGCAAGGTATGTAGATGAGAAGTTAAGAATAGTAAATCTATACTTACCCACAGATACTTACATTCATGATGTTTACATTCTTGATACAACATTATTGCTGACAATATTTTGTCACTCAGTATCTTGACTAGCATGCTCTCAACCAGCAAGTCTAAGGTTCTATGAAGGATGCTACTCATTCAGTGCATGTCAGTTTGAATCATGTGTGTGGAGGGGTGTGGTATTTGCTATTACAAACTGCACACAAACAAATCCTCCCATATTCAGAATGTTCAACCTTATGTTGGATAAATGAAATTCGGAAGGGGAACAGACTGGACTGGCTATAGAGGCACCCCTGGAATAAATGGGTTGATCAAGCTTGCCAAATTCTATGCTATGCTGCAGGCACAACCACACTCATTCAATCCCATACATTCCTCCACATCCAAACCCCGTCAGGTGTGTTCAGGGAACATTTAGTACCATTGCCATGTGCCTTGGCAACTGTGTGCAAAAGAGCCTTCTAAGTGCACAGTATGGAAGCAGTGAGAGAGGACTTGAAAAATACTAGATCAAAACGAAATTAATGTAATTCATTTCCACATGGTCCGCTGCAATCAACGGAGCCTGGGCACATAAGTCTCTACGAGTTTTAAGTGCCCAGGGAACTTATGTGCCCATCTGTGTTTAAATCATGTGTGAGGTAACTTTTTAGGTCGAGCCTTGGCAGCGCGCATGCGCAGTCTGCAAGATCTGCTGTAAGGACTACACAGAGGGAAATCCTGCCTGCTACTTACCATTGGACCACTCGTACATCGCTCTTCTTTTCTGCCTTGTCAGTTGCTCAGGCAGCCCATACGTCAGTACCGGTCAAAGCTTAGGAGCACCGGCCAACCACAGTCTCCTTACGCTTACTTTCTTAATCTTTTCTTTAGAGAACTTTTTTTTAAAACGTTGCAGCTTTATTTCATCATCACGGCGCCCTCTTTACAGGCCACCGCACTATAACTTGTATTTTACTCTGCTGCCGTTCAGCGCTGTGGTACCTAAATATTTGGCTGAAAGTTTTGCAAACTTACCGCACTCCAGACATGCTTTCGCGATGCGCATTTTACAAGGAAGAATCTTTTAAATTTGTGAGCAAAAAAGGTTAGAAAAAGTAAAACGTCATTCGGGTGCATTATGCGGTACTAATGAATAATTTTTACTGCAGGAACTTTAATGAGAGTATGTATGTGTTGTAATATTTAACTTTGTGTGCGTGTGAAAACATTGCGATGTGCTATTTCAAACGCACCTCCATAACATGCTTGCCTGAGGCCCCACTTTTGACCGGACTGTACATTACTTCACCACCCGTCCTTGCAAGTCTCTGCCCTTTCCGAACACCTCACCTTCTCCTGAGCTATTCTCGGCAATGTGATCTGCGCTGGGTCTGTCTATTCTCAGGCTCCCTGAGCCTGACACGCCTCATGGGGAAGTGCTCAGCAGCTATTACACTTCAGTGTGTCTTGGACTGATCCTGGGCGGGGCTCACCACTGTCGCTTAAGAACACAGCATGTTATTTTTTTAGTGGTTTCAGTATCGAGATAATTAACCCTTTGGACTTAATTTTTAATTCAAGCCTAGGTAGCTAGAAGGGATCTGCAGCCAAACTAGTTCCTCGTCACCCCTCCCCCAACCACCAGTATCTCCTCCACCCAATGACACAAAACAACGACTTTGACATGAACATGTCAGCAAAGCTTGCTGCAGTAAACCCCGTGGAATCTTAAGTTCACAAGTTGAAATTCTGACAGGGTAGTTAGTGTTTCTGGTGTTTCTGGTACTAAAAAAAGACTACGCTGAGTGCGCTGGTAGTAACACCGGGAGGATAAGTGCGAGGGTGGCTACAGCCAGCAGCTGCATAGGAGCTGTGGAGTGAGGCCTCCCTCATTCAGACACCAGCAGGAAGACCTCAGGTGCAAGGCCTGCAGCCACCAGCATAACCGGAGCTCCGACGTGCAGGCGAAACCGGAGTCACCACACACCAGAAAGAAGAAATGAGACAGAGGGGCTGGGACTGTGAAAGGAAGCTGAGCATCCCTCGACCCCACCCCACGTGTCTACAGGACTTTGACTCTGGTAGCCTGGTTGCTTTGGCCATTGCCAGTCAGGAGAGGAGGCCCTGAGAGCATGGAAGCAAGAGCTTTCCGGGAAAATAAGGGAAGAGGACGTGGGCATCCCGCTAAAACATTCACACGAAGTCTCCCTGTGCAGCTGCGGGAGTGAACTGAGTGTTATCCCCACGCTGTTTCTTAGTGTCAGGTTTTAACCTGACCCTGCTCTCCACGGGCTCATCATGGACCATGACCATCCCTTCTAAAATCCATCGTTCTGGTTTCTATTTTTCACACCGGGTTACAAAGAGGATTTAGGCAGAGAGGCAGGTTTACAGCATAATGCACACGGTTTCTCTTCGGGATTAGCTCTTTCATAGCCTGCCTCTTTTTAGTAGAAAGTAGGTTGGGAGCTTGTAGTGCAAGGGGTGTGGCTTAACGGCTAGGGCAGTCGACTTTGAAGCTGGGAAACCAGGTTCAAGTCTTGGCGTGTTCTCAAACATTCTGTGATTCTGGGCAAATCACTTAATCCACCCTATGCCTAAAAATGAATATGTCCATGTGTATAATGCAACTGGTGCTCATGATAAGCGCTCTGGTACCTTCGAGTCCAGTTTGCACTATATGAAAGTGCAAAAAAATATAAACGATATACAACGTTTGGCAGACAGGGGAAGCGTCTCCCAACATTACTGCATTCTTTTTTTTTTTTACTTGGAAATCTAGCAAACTGAAGGCACATGGGTTAGTTACAACGGTAGTTTGTTTTCACTGTAAAAGCGGGACTTTTAAGGGGTTTTGTTTCTTTCATATTAGTTTTGGCACTTTTTTTAATGTGGGGTGGACTTTTAAGTAAGTGAGCGATGCGCTCAACAGCACCCACTGAGTGAGCAGAGAACTGCTGAGGGCCGAACGGAGAAGTGATTGGCCTGACACTTTATCATCAAACGTAATTTAATGTTCATTTGCAGCGCATTAGCCCTTTCAGGCAAAGACAGTTAATCTGTGCAGCAGTCTGAGTCTGCCAGAGAGAAGATTATAGCACCTGCCACTTCCAGAGACCAAGAATATTAATCAAATCGTGCAATTAGCCAAACAAATAAAACCCTTGACATAAAAAATGTCATAACCACCAAAAATATATTTTTTTAAATCATAAATTACAAAAGATTGAGGCTTTGTAGTTCAGAAAACACTAGACAAAATAAAGGGCACCAAACAAAAATCACGATGCTTGGACTTTTTTTTATTTGAAAATTGGTCAGCAGCTGTAAGGTGTGTAAGTATTTAATTGTAACACCTGCGTGTCATGCTGACAGACCTCACCAAGAGGCTGATTTTAGCATAGTGCAGTGCCCCCCCTCCCCTCATCTGAAACATGAGGGCAGTGCTGTGCCGCCTGCTCCGCGCTGTTTCTTCCTCATTATTGTTTCGGGACCCCAGAGCTCTGCTGTTGTTGGTGAAGGGCGCTCCCTACAGGAAAAAACGTGTGTGTCAAAAGCAAACAACATCAGTGATCCAGTGTCGGACGCCATGTAAATGGCGATTCATTTATGTTCTTACTTCAAAGCATGAGCCGGGCACAATCTACTGGAGGATATGGAATCCATTGTTTTCCGTGAATTTTAGTTTGAGAAGGATTGTAGAGGGTGTAATATTCATTAAAACTCAAATTACACATCCGAACGCATGCAGCGCTGTAAAGCCTCACTGAGCTGGTAAATCATTCCGCTCCCTCTTTATGCATCTGTGGCCTGCTCCACTCCAAACGAAAACACTTAGGTAAAACACATTCACATTTACAACGCCAATAGCTTTCACTCGCCCAAATGCGAGACCTATTGCATTGCAAATGCTTGTTAACCATTGTTAACCAGAGCTGATCTTTTATCTTTGAAAACAAAATTATCTTATGTCAGAATCAGTAATGATACTGAGTCAGTCTAGATTTATGATCAACTTAGACACTCTATCAAAAGTCAATTGGATGTGCAAATACAATTAGAACACTTAATTTTTTCTGAATCGCTTGGACTTTGGAAGAGCAACGTGTAAGTCAAAAGTATTTATCGGTTGTATGGAATGGCCAGAGAATATCTCACATTTACATTAAGTCCATTTGTAAAGGGCTCTCTACCCTACCACAACAAGTTGTTAATCTCTTTTATGGACTGAGAGTTAATCATCAAGACATTACTTTGTTTCAGTTTTTTTGCGAATTGCGAAAAGCAACTCATTTAATATTCAATTGCATGTTTTTTTAATGAAATATGCCAACACCTCTAATAATTTATTGAGTTAATTTTGTATAGTGTATTGATTTTGTTCAAGCCTTAAATGGTCAATACTACTACTACTACTACTACTACTAATAATAATAATAATAAATCATAATAATAATAAAATACGTTCCCAGGGATACCAAATCAAACTAACGGTGAGGGTACACCTACTTATAAATGGACAAATATTCTTGCTGTGCCCAAAATGTGTGGACTCAGATAGACAGAGTTTTCCTCCATTAGCCATTTCTACAATTACTTTCCAATAACCTCACTGTACTCTCTGAATTCTTGCCCCATTGCCTCTACTGATCTCATTACCAGGGCAACAAATTAACCCATATCATTGTATTTTCTATACTGTGAAAACCCCATTTACCTCCTTTTGAGCTGATTTCCATGACTACGGCTGACTCAGATCAGATCAGAAAAGCTTTATTCGATTGTTTGAACAAAACAGTCATAAAAGCACAAAAAAAAAACATTACAGTTATACAATAAAAAATTCCATGGAATATTAAACTAGGAAAGGTTTCAATGAAAGTTTATCAAATTGTGGACAATTGATTTCTGACAAAAAGGACTTTTTTCAGATAGTTAGAAACACTAAAAATAGTATATACATTATCTAAATACTGTAGAGCTAAGAAGGCAGGTCGACATTGACGTAAACCATAATGTTTAAGAATTGGTTTTAAAAACAAAGTCCGTAGTGCAGAATAATATTTACAAAAAGGACAACATGAATAGTAGTCTGTAGTGAAACATTATCACAAGGACAAGGCAAGAGACATTGAGACCAATCATGCGTCGTAGGAAAAGTCACAAGGCGATGAAAGGTTCCCATCCTAAAGCGTGTCAATAAAAACCTTTCATAAGCACTAGATACAACGATTAAGTACGGTTGAATATTAAGAGAACTTAAAACCATCTGGTTATGCAAGACTGTAGGTTTCAGTATCTCTGTGGACAATCTCACAGAATCTAACAAGGACAAACCCTTGTGTCTTAGTTCCTTCCTTGATATAGTACTAAGGAGCTGGGGTTAATAAAATATTCTGGGTGACCAAGATCATTAAAAAAGTTAAAAACATATTTAAGCCACGGTATCCTCAATGCTCCTTCCAATTTCACAATATGTAATAAGAATTCACGGTTCAATTTGGCTTCATCTTTAAGCCACAGTCTATGCCACAACAATACAGGTTCAAGCTTAATTGAGTCAGAAATATATGACAGAACCAATTCGGCATGACAAACATATGTAGAGGAACCGGCTGGTACTGATAAAATATATTTTAAAAATGAATTTTTCACCCTTTGAATAGGTGCTAATTCAGCAAAGCCCCAAACTCCACTCCCATAAGTTGCCACAGACACACACTTGGCTTTATAGATTTTTAAAAGCTCAACAGGTGGTCTTTTGCCTAGTTTCCTTGCAAAGGCAGTTAGTGCAGAAGTTGTACTTACAAATGCCAATTTTCTTGCAGAAACTGCATGTGACCACGTGTCATTATTGGCGAAAAGAATACCTAGGTATGGAAATTTAGTTGTAACCCCGATTTTCTGACCCTCTAAAAACATGTCCTTTCGTTTCACGATACCCTTGCCACAATACATTATAAACGTCTTCGAAATATTGACTCTTAAGCCTAAATTATTCATAAAATGAAAAAAGCTATTCAGCACACGCTGAAGGCCAACTTGAGTACGGGACATCAGGACCGCGTCGTCCGCGTATAACAGTGCTGGAATTGGGCGACCGGCTACTGTAGGGAAATCCTGATTATCCTTTAGAAGAGCCTCCCTAACCCATTTATGTACAGATTAAAAAGGAACGGAGCCAGAACACACCCCTGTCTGACTCCGCTCCTAATCGGGAAGGCTTCTGAGCGCTCGCCCTTCATACCATATCGCACCGTGGCCTTGGCATCACAATAAAACGTTTAAGAAAATGTATAATGTTTGGTTCTACACTCATTTTTTCTAAAACTGACCACAATTTAGCGTGGACCACACAGTCAAAAGCGGCTGTGAGATCCACGAAAGCTAAAAACAAGTTCCCCTTCCTAGCTCTAGTATATTTCCCTACCAGAAGTAAAAGATTCAACCCCTGCTCTGTGGTCCCCAGGCCGGGCCGGAAACCATATTGTAAGTCAGAAAGAATAGAATTCTCCTCGGCCCAGACCTGGAGGCGCTCAAGTAAAACCCTGCCTGCCACTTTTGTTATAGCGTCCAACAAAGAAATTGGACGACAGCACCCTGGATCATGCCTATCCCCCTTTTTAAAAATTGGCACAATAATGGAGACTACCCAAGTAGATACAAAATTAGTGCAACAGCTGGCGTTAAGCACCTGGGCCAAAAGGGGCCCCCACAAAAGAACATTCGATTTAAATATGTCTATCGGGACCCCGTCTGGGCCATGGGCCTTACCACCTTTACTTGCATTGAGTGCCCGCTCCACCACCTCAATGGAAAACCTAAGTTCCCTATGCTGCATGGAGCGGTTTTCCCCCTGGGACCCGCAAACACACTTATCCGTCGCGAAGGGATTCCCGCTACCTTTGTAAACCTGAGAAAAATGGTTTATCCATTGTTCCTCTGGAATCGCTATCTCTACAGACGGGCCACCCGCACTAACCAAAAAAGGGGCCCTAATAGCCTTCCAGAAATCCGCACTATCTTTTGTGATTGAGGCCAAATAAAGGGCGTCCCACGCTTCCTTCTTCAATGTACTCTTTCTGTCCCTTACTGCTCTTTTGTACACGCCTCTAGCCGTCCTAATGTCAATCACAATTCTAGGGGTCTTCTGGAGCTCCTTCTTTAGTTGGGACAGTGCTCGAGTGCAATTGGCATCGAACCATCCCCGTTGCACTCCACTATTCTTTTTATGCCTAATGAGTAAATTACTTATTACCATAGATATAGCTGAAAACGAGGCTAGAATCTGTTCGGGGGTGGCTACTTCACTCAAACAAGAGTCTATGTCGAGTTTACATCGCTTTACCACAGAGCTTACCAATTTTGCCTGGTCTACCAAAGCCCAACGAATAGAATAGCCATTAATGCTACCTAATGCTAGATTTACTAGCAACTAATCGTTAATATTTTCGGGGCTTGTTGTTTTACTTAAAGGTAATAAGATGGTCAGGCAGAGAGGAAAATGGTCGCTCAGTGGATTATCCGAAACATAAAAAGAAAGAATACTATCAGCGTGGGAGCTTGATATGAGAACATAATCGATTACAGAGCTAAATCCCCTCCCACTAAAAGTACGAATCAAGGAAACCGGGAGTGGGCATAACTCATTAATAAAACCCAAATCGTGAGTAAAAATAAGCTCGTTGTATCGCTCCCCCAGGGCATTATGACCAAAGTGTGATATACAAGCATCATCATCTCCCGTGACTCCACACAAATTAACCTCGCAATTCTTACATAACGTACAATTAAAATTCCCCGCAAATATCAACATAATATCGTTTGTCTTGCCCCTACTTAACAAATTTAAAGATTGCGAGATGTTGTTTAAAACAATACCAATCTGGCCAGACGGGATACTATTATAGAAATTAACCAGAGCTATTGAATGAGTGGCGTCACAGTCCATTTTGATCAGATGATAGTAATCGTCACTAACAAGCATCTTAATACTCTTTAAATTAATGGTGCTTGATATATAGGTACATAGGCCACCCTTTGCCCTTCCACTGTGAACGCCAACTGCTGGAGTATGATAAGTCCTATAGCCATTCAAGTGTATCGCATCCTTGACCCATGTCTCCTGGAGTAACAGAATCTCGAATTGTGTGATAAAATCCCACCAACATTGATTACCCAACTTAGAACTAATCCCTGCAATGTTCCATGACACAATGTTACAACTTAAAGATTCTCCGTCATAGATACGATGTTTAGGGTAAATGGGCATACCACCAATTTCTTTACATAGCTGTCCAGATGGCAAAGTGACATCATAATTACATACAGGAACTGTCAAGGAGTCAGTAATACAAGGCATAGGACATTTTTCCCTCACTACATTTCTCAATGTAAAGTCCTGGCCAGGAACTATACTTGAAATAGGGGTAATTAAAGAAACCTCGCACCCTACCGGATTCGCCGCGGGTAAATCAAAAAGACCTTTAGACTTATCTATACTGTCACCATCCCCCTACTACGGCTGACTCACTATTGAACTTCCTCGGGGAATGCCTGGTCAGTGTAGAGAGAAGATGTCCGTGTGGACCATCTCGGGGGGCATTTTGGTCGTCTTGATAGGACACAGTAAAAGTTGTTAAGACCAGTTTAGAACTTGTCATGACTTGCTGCAATATATTGAAGACTTGTTGTAGTGACTGTTATGATAAACATATGAGAAAACATCATAAACCTTTTTCTTAAGTGTGTTCTCATGAGAAGACATTCTCCCAGGATATGGACCTGCTGGGAGATATTAGTGGCCCAGAGTATAAATGTCTGCCTGAATTTCTTGAACTTGCTTTCCTAACCACTTACAAGCAAATAAAGACAAGACTGGTGCAATTCCAAGGATGCTTCCAAGTGTCGTTCATCTTGTTACAGGACGTGACACAGGTAATGTTCCTAAATGCACACAGAGAACCATACTTATTATGAAACTAATATCTCATAACTTCAACCTGACTTTAAATCACACTAATCCCCTCCCCCTATAGTACTTCTTGACTCAACCGCAGCGTTTTGATTGGTTACCAGCCCAGCCACATTGCACCTTCACATAATATGGGCATTACAGCGCCCTGCCCAATTGTCCTGGACCCCCACTTACCATTCATCACACCCTAACATATTCATATGCCCTGGTAGAAGGTCACTGAACCTAAGAAACTGTATGCTTATCTTCAAGTCTTGAATAGTTAGACAATTCATTTTAATTGGCCCTTCTCTTCATATTCATCTATTTCTACTAGAATGAATAATCATACAGCAGTATTACTAAGTATTACCTGTATCTTCGTTACAATTAAAACATTAGTAAGTTTCATAAGTAGCCAATTTATACATTTTGGGACACCGATATTGGTCCAGGAATACCTGTGTTTTCATTACAACAACATTTGTCAGGCCAGTTGGAGATATTGTAAATTTATACACTTTTGGGACACCAATATACCTAAAATATATTTTCCACAAAACCATAAACAAGTTGTGTGGGAACTGCCGCATAACTGGGTATTGTTAGGGCAGCATCAAACATTTTGAATAATCAAACGCAAAAGTGTGAGTGCACTTGAAAATTGTCAGTGAAGCTGTCTGGAAACGTAATTCTGGGAAAACATGCAGTCATTCCTTTATGGAGCTTCTCACTTACGTTGATTATAAGTGCGGCTCAGGTGTTGACTTTTTATACTGTTTCAGCAACGCTGGACAGTGTAAACGAATGTAACTGCATATGTCATTGTGTTCTAATCGATCTGCCAAAATAATGCATCATTAATCCAAATTCAAAGTCAAAGACAGTCCACCAAGGGTAAGCGGAAAGCTGTTGGTACTTCAAGCCCTTCGTCTGCTAATAGCACAAATGAAAATGTGTGCAAGCTGTACACGTGCTAAATAAAGGAATTGAGGCAGCAGAAAGGATCCTTTCTGGTGAGGGCCATGCTCAGTGTGGACTGATATCTGGTGATAGCGCCTCCGGCTATGCTCCCTCCCTTGCTGGCATTAATGGGAATCATTCAGGCTTGCCCTTGTACTCTATCAACAACAATCTTTCACCACAGAACCAATTGTTATGCACAAAAGGAAGGTACAGAAGGTTTTCATCACTAGCAATGTAGGTGTTAATAGGAAGGAGGTGAGCTTTGCCAGGGTTCGATTAAGCAAGCACTTGTGGACAGACTGAGTGATCGACTCAATGCTCAATTTAGCAATCTTGTTAAACCATTCGCTGAAAGACTGGCACACATTGAATCATCTCTAAATAAACTGAAGGACGCTAGGGAACTTGTTCCATGTACTACACCAATACAGTTACCTACTAGGCCCTTTAGGTCGAATGGGGCAAAGCAAGTAGTGACTTATGAGGATACTGTGTCGACTAATACTACTTCTGTCGACCGATCTGCCAAAGAGAAAGCTAGTGTTCTCCTCCCAGGGGCCAGCACCACGCCCTTCAAGAATTGTGGCCATTTGCTAAATGCATCTGACCTACACGGATAGATCTCGGTGGCTACCTATAATAAGTCTTCCACCGAGGCCTACCCATTTGTGTTAGTTTTAGCAAACATCCCCCGTTAGGTAAGAGGGGCTCTGAGAATTTTGTGCAACTAAGGAATAAGGTGAACTGCTGACTTACTAGGCATCTAGATTTTAACCAAGAACATATTGGCTAAATCTTACATTTCAGGCGGACCGCATGGAATGGCTCAGCTTCTAAATAATGTGATGGAGATACAATTGTAATTAATTTTAAAAATCCCCAATTGGCTAGTTTTTTCCTTTCTTGAGTTTGTAATTTAGTTGGCGGAACCAGTTGTATTCAGGTACTTCCTCTTGGTTATTTTTACAAACCTGTTTTGCCTCGTTCCTGTGTCCGCCATGCTCTAATCTGAGAGGTGTTGAGCTTGGTTATTTTATCATGGAGAGGGAACTGATTAACATCCAGGAATTTCAACAAACGAACATCCTGCTGTACCAACCCTTTTTGGCAGAGGATGAGGATCTTTTATAGATTATATTCTTCCATCCAGATCCCTTGTCAGTTTGGTTCTGATTGTTAATCTGTCTATCAGAGATCACAAACCCCTTACACTGTCTATAAATTTCCCTAGATCACAAATTGTAACCTGGCCAGGCTCTTCTGTTCCTATGACTACTAAAAATAGCAACCAATATTTGGTTTGGAAACTTTCTAAATCCCAAATCTTTCTAATAAAATTAATTAGAAATAACTTGGTGGCCTTTGAGTGCTGTCTTACTGAAGAGTTTGGTAACAAGTCCGTTGCTGGGTCCTATATAGAAATATGTGTTCAAGTGAGAAAGTTGCTAATGAAGCCTGTTTTTGATACAGTCATACAGACCCCAAGGTGGTTCGATTCAGTGTGTTCTCTAGCAAACCATAACTTGAGATGCGTGCTGAGTACTAGGAATAGGAACATGAATGAAGTAAGGAGGTGTAGGGCTAGTTACAAATGTGCCCTTCAGGTGAGAAAGAAGGAGATCAGTGCCAGTAATATTCTGCTATAATTGATGCCAACAAATTCAAAGACCCGTAATCTTTCTGATCTACAGTTCAACGAATCAGGAGCAGCAATATTAGTATGACTCCGCTCAGCTGACATATCACTGCAGACTGCCCTGCTGGGTATCACATTTTTCGAGTGTCTACCTCTTGAATAGCTGTAATGATCCACCTATGAATCAATTTAACGGGTGTGCCTCTATTGCCACTATAACGGTTGATTTGGAAGAAGTCATCTCAGCCCTTTTGGAATGTCCCTCAAATAAAGCCCCAGGGCCGGACAAAGTCCCTATTGATTTATTTAAGTGTAACCTGGTCAACCATTTCAATGTTATTTCTTTACCACCTTCCTGTTCCTCCTCTTGGATGTTCCTATTTTTTGAAAATGGGACTGTCCTGACCCACGCTGTTATCGGCTAATATCCCTCATTGACTCATCCACCAAAATCTTGAGGAAAGGGATTTATAACCGGATTAGATCCTGGGTTAATGCTCAAAACATCTTGAGCTTTTTGTCAGTATTGGTTTAAGGAGGGTATTGGCATGGTGGAACATTGTCTGAATCTTCATCTTCTAGTAGGCAAATATGTAGTTGTGAGGCACTGCCCACTATACTTAGCCTTCATGGACCTGTCTAGTGCATTTGACTGCTTCAACAGGTCCAGGCTATGGTCTATGCTACCTGACAGTTGGTTGGACGCTGCTCTGGTTAATTTTCTGCACTTTTGCAACCTGAAATTATTGGCCAGGGTCCTTTTTGGACAGAATGGTGAGGCTAATGAGCTATTTGATCTTCATAGGGGGACTCACCTGTCTGCATATTAGCGCCAATATTCTTTACATTAATTAGTCAACACCTGATTTAATGCAGACAGGATGCACCACAGATCAGTCAACAGTAGGTTCCAGTCTAATGCATGCTGATGACACTGTGTTGTTAGCTAGCACAGCTAGGAGTCATTTGCAATTATTACTGTCTTTTCCACTTTTATGATGACCCTAGATAGGGAGATTAACTGCTCCAAGTATCATATCATGGTATGTGTTGCCAAGAGTCATAATTTGAGACCACTTCATATGAATTCAAACACGTTACCAGTTGTGACCAGTTTCTCATGTTTGGGAGTTTGCTTTGACTCTAATGGAACCTGGCACACTAACATAGCCACCAGATGGCTCAAATTTTCCCAGCCGATTGGCACACTTTTTTTACTTGATTCCTTTGGTGGGGGGCAAGCTAACAGCAGCTTTTTTAGTGATCTATGATACACAATGTATTCCTGCTGCTATCTATGCTGCATCTGCTGCTTGTATACAAACATAAGAAAACCATTTTTGCTGCAGACTTCTGTCCCAGCCTTCCTGTTGCCTTCATTTTGTCTGTCATGAGGAAATAGATCTAATATATATTGAGGACCTTATTAAACTTTCTCCTTTGCTTTGACTGTCGATATGGAATAATCCTAAGGCAACTTTCTATCAGCAGGTGGTTATGGATTGCATGAACTGTGACATGGGTAAGCACATACCATGGCTCTCATATGTCAATTTTTTGTTTTTCCCACTTGGGAAGATCATCTCATCTTACTGACCCAAAAACATGTGATCAAGTCTGATATGTCCTGGTTGAAATTTGCTTACCTTGAAGATAGAAGGCTGAAGTGGGATGTGGGAGTACTTGCTAAGCCAATTAATAGGCCGAATATTACCTGCAAACCACGGTTGGTATCAAGCCTTACTTGCTGAATACAGCTAATCAATGGAAAAGGGCACTTTTCTTGAGGTTCAGATTGGGTACCATAGAGAGCCTGCTTTGGTTCCCTCTGGAACAGTATGAGGGGTATATATATCTGCTTGTCATTGTGATGATGCTTCCCATTAGTAATACATAACGCTTTGCAAATCAAAATCTGAACTTTTCACCTAACTATATTGTTACTTTAACCTTTGATTTTTTCAGTGAATTTCTAACATTTTTTTAAATGTAAAGTAAGATATTATTACAGATCTTTGCTATAACTGCACTTTAACCTTTGTTTTTTTCAGTACATTTCTAGGTTTTTTTCTAACGTAAAGTTTTATTTTATTACTATATGTAAAGCTAGCCCCACGCTGTGCACTGGCCTGCGGCGTGGCCCTGTGTTCAACTCCCATGGCAGCCAGCCCTACGCCTTTGGCCGCAGGACCTGGCTTGCGGTCAGGACCAGCGTTCATCTCCAAGGGTAGCCAACTCCTCCTCCCCGGATGGCCCTAGCCCGTGCACGGTGTGGAGTTGGCCACAGTGACTGTCCTATGGCCAGGCCCTGTATCCAATCCCTGCACTCAGGCAGACTTATTTACTTTGTCAAAGAGTCACAACACCAAAATATATAAAATGGGCCTATTGGCTTTATCAGGGGGTGAGCATATAAATTTATATAAAGCAGATCTAACATCTTTCTCCAAACATCCCCAATATTTTTAATCAAATGTATATTTCAGTAATTCACACGATACAATGTTTATTAACTATAAAATGTTTAATAAAGTGCCTGTCCGTGAGTCTTTCCTTTAACATAGTTTTTAGGTCTCGCCTAGGCTGCACATGAGCTGTCTCTCGAGACATGCTGCATCTACTGTTTGGGCATTTAGCACGCCCATCGCTTATGATTGGTTCCTTCATGTGCTTTTCCAAATTTTCTTTGTTTTCATTGGTGAATAGCTTACATTTGTCCCTTGTTGTGCTGTTTTAGTCACACCCTGGAGACTGCCTCTGTTGCATGGATTATTTCACGATCGGCTATATACGTTAGTGTCGCGCACTATTTTTCCTTTTGCCTCTGCTGGTTTTGTTAATTTCCTGCTTATGTCCCTGCTCGTAGCACCAAGTGCCACCCCGCATCCCATCTTCATTAACCCATTGTCTGTGTTGACTTTAGCCCCTCCCTCCCCTCCTCATTATGTCCAAGATGTAAATTCCTCGCTCCCACTCAACTCCTGTTGTCCATGTTGACCACCTTCTGACTTCTGGGCTCCACTAGGATCTTTCAGACCCTCTGTAAAAATAACAGCCATACCATGAAGCATGTCCGTGTCTCAGGCAAGCTGAACAACAGCGGCAAAATTGTGGCGCTCACTCCCTGCTCCACCGTGAATGCTAAGGTTTTGTTGCAGCAGCTGCCGGAGTCCGAAGCTCACAGATATAATGTTCCAGCTTTAATTCTGCAGTCTTGTGTACCAGTACCAAGCTATTCTATGACTTGCCACCTACTGTTGCTCAACCACCAGAAAAAAGCTTCACACATTCCAGCTCTGTAGGTACTAACACGTCGGAAACACAGTGCAGCCATAAGGGACAGAAAGGTCTCTCTGATAAGCTTATATTAAAGATCTTCAGCAGGAGAAGTTACGGCAAAAGTTTGGTATGTATGTAAATATTTTAATAAGTGTTACTTTCTCACCTGCAGTCCACATTGGCCTGCCATCCATGCACCTTAATGCATACATGTGCCTAGTTTTGACACTATTGTGGGTTTAGTCCACATCAGCGCGAATGGTAATGCTTGCCGAAGCATGCATATAACACAAAGTTGAAGGGGAGACTTTCATTTACATGTCTCTCCGACCACCTGACTGCTCAGAAACACCCACTCTTCACTGAGAGTTGTGGCATGTCCTTTGCCATGTTCTCACTGCACTCCGCGCTCACCACATCCAACTCTTTCCTTCAGTCCACATCACAAAGCAGCCGATTAAAAGGGAAAAAAATGGCAGCGATGGTAAAAAAAAGCAAGCAACATGCCGCAGACATGCAACATAGCTGGACACCAACATAGATTGGTTGAGAGACGCTGGATGAAGTCCCTGGTGTCAACTCACTTCACAGGCAGTGGGTAGGGCCTAGATCATTGACAAGCGGGTTCAATATTCCAGTAGCAGGGAAGTAGCAGCAATCCCAGATGGAATCCCCAAGGAGAAGAGTACCAATCTTGGAGCTTTCTCATTCAGGAAATTTTGAAAGTGAGTTAAGGTTGCACATAATAGTGTATGTGAGTATGCTTCATAGCACTTTAACTTAGCCTTGTGCCCACTATTTTGCACCTTAACTCAAGGAGTTCCAGCCCACACTCTTGAGACCTTCTTTGTTTTTACTGTGTTTTAGTCCGCATTGATTGTAATACCAAGTCTCCAAAAGCTTGTTATCTTGTCCCCCTTGTATAATTGCATGCACACACACTTTGAGGATGTTATTGTTGTATTTTTACTTGTAAAGTGGGAGAAAATAAATGTCATTTAATGAATATTTGTCGGACAGCTTCATATCTGGTAGGTGTCGGAGGCCTGGTACTTCTTATCTTTTTTTTAATTTTTTTTATTTATAAGCATTTTATTAAAGGCATACAATGCTCGAAACAAAGAAACATACAGGCTTCAAGATAGATAAATTATCCTTACATTACATTGCAGAATGTCAACTTTACCATCAACCATACCATTCCGTCTTATACATCAATTCACAGCTATACAGTGGGGTGTGCTTGGAGATAGGCAACTAAATGCATCCAATAGTCTCTGGGTTTGGATCCTGCGGGTAGCTCTTCCTCATATGTTTTTAGGGTATCTTTACAATAAGCCATATCCTTAATCCATTGTTTGGCCCGTGGGATGTCCCTGATGCCCCAGCACAATGAAATTCTACGTTTAGCCAAGAGCAGTGCTATCATGCAAAATTTACGTTTGGTGGCTCGCACATTATTGACTAGGCCCAGCAGACATGTACGAATCGAACAATCAATGGAGACTCCCAATATCTCACTCAGCAGCTTCACTACCTCAGTCCAGTAGGCTCTAATTGAAATACAGTGCCATGCAAGATGAATAAAATTGGCATTATCTGCACCACACCGTTGGCATCGTGCATCTGGACGGAGGCCATATTTGTGTAGTTGAGCAGGAGTATGATATGAAGAATGCGTAAATTGCCATTTGGTGGGAGCATACTAGTTATGGTGCAGCAGACAGCCCATTCTTCCTCTGTGAGGTGAGTATCAAGCGTGTTGTTCCATCTCATCAATGCTTTGTGTGTATTGTCATCAATGTCGCCTTGAAGTTGTGCATATAGTCGTGTCACCATATGGGTATTGTGCGGTGTGGTGATAATCATTTGCAGGGTATTTAGTTGCGTCGGCTCGCTGGGGTATGGGGGATAGAGTTTCTTAATGGCTCCCTGCAATCTATGGTAGGTAAACTGAAAAAGTAACATCTGATTGCTAATGTACAGTAGTTCTTTAGGCTCTATAAAGGTGCCGTTAGCATACAAGTCTCCCATTTTGTCTATACCCACTTGCCGTAATAAGTCTGTTCCTACTTTTTCTTGGGTGACCGATAACTCTGGATGAAATTGTAAGGGCAACGCCGGTGCGTAAAGTGGCAGTTTATTTGCCAGTTTCCCCATCTTTTGCCAAGCTGCATTAGTAGTATCGATGGTGTTGATTGCGTGTGGGTATATTCGGGCACGTCGATGTAGTAGAATAGTACTCAGTGGAATGGGATGCGCATCACCATCTTCAATTGCTATATGGGGTAGATAGGGGGTGGGGTGATACCAATAATGCGCATATTGCGCTTGAGCACATAAATAATAGAGGAGGAAATCTGGGACCTTAAAACCTCCTTTGGAGTACGGTAGTGTTAGGGCACGTAACTCTATGCGTGCTTGTTTGCCCGCCCATATGAGGCGATTTACCATAGCAGTCAATCGTTGGAATACAGCCTTTGGCGGGGTGATGGGGATGTTATTAAAGAGGTAGAGGAGTTTAGGCAGAACGACCATCTTGACAATGGCCAAACGGTCTGCCAACGAAAAGGGTAGTTGTATCCAGCGCTCCACCTTTACTTCAAGCTTACTAATTGCTGTCCCATAGTTTGCGTGAATAACCGTTTCTGGGTCACGATGGTACCATACACCAAGATATTTGACTGGGTCTGTTTGCCATTCGAGTGGGAACTCTGCTGGGTGTGGGTGAGTGGTGTCTGTTAATGGGATAATAATGGATTTAGCCCAATTAATTTGGAGGCCAGACTGATGACCAAATTTAATATATTCTCTTAGTAGCGGGGAAAGGTTTGCAGCTGGGTTTTCTATATAGAGCACCATATCGTCTGCATATAGTGAAATATTGAGTGGTCTTTGTGGAAATTGCAGAGCTGCATATTTATGACCCTGCCGTATTTTGCACGTCAGTGGTTCCAGGGCAATTGCAAAAAGTAAGGGGGATAGGGGGCAACCCTGACGTGTGCCGCGTTCGATTTGTATAGCATCGGATACGTATTTATTAACTCTTATCCGCGCTGTGGGCTTCGTATATAATATCTGAATCCATTGTAAGAAAATTGGGGGGAAACCCATTTTTTGCAATATGGTGTTGAGATACGTCCATTCGATCGAATCAAATGCTTTTGCTGCATCCAAAAGGACTGCAGCTGCTTGAAGGTCCGGGGCCAGATAGTGCGATAGTGCAAACAACGTTTGGGTGTTGTGGGCGGTGGATCGACCGGGAATAAATCCCGATTGGTCTGGAAGAACGATATTAGTCATTAGTGGTTGCAGGCGCTTCACTAGTAGCTTGGCTAAGATTTTCGTGTCGGTGTTCAGTAAGGATAATGGCCTGTACGATTCACACTTCTCAGGATCTTTATTGGGTTTCAGTAGGGCAATGAGCATGGCTTCTCTCATTGTGGGGGGTAGAATCTGATTGCTATGGGCGTCCCCATACATTTCCACAAGGTAAGGTGCAAGTAGTTCGATATACGCTTTATAAAATTCGCTGGTAAAGCCGTCCGGGCCCGGTGCCTTACCATTGGGAAGTGACTTGACTACCTCAGTGACTTTTTCTACCGTTACTGGTTGTGAGAGATACTCCCTCTGTGCATCCGACAGCCAGGCTATCGCCACATCTTCCAGATATGACATAATCTCAGGCTGTGTGGCAGTATCTCGTGATGCATAAAGATTGCCATATGTGTCCATAAATGTCTGTAATATGCCCTGTGTATCGTAGTGGGGTGTGCCACTATCATCTTTTATTGAAAGGACCGTATGCGTCTTATTTCCTGTACAGATTTTATTTGCCAATACTCGGCCCGGCCTGCCCCATTCGCCATACGTGCGTGCAGTGTGACGTTTTGAGTTATATTTGAGTTCATCATCCACAAATTCTTGGTATTCTGACATAACCTTCCTAATATCACTGAGGAGGGTCATGTTATGTGTCTGTTCGTATTCCCATTCTAAGGCGCCCAGTTGAAGCTCCCATTGGGCGAGTTGGGCTCGGATGTCTTTTAGAATGCCAGCGTTGGTACTAATACAGACTCCTCGTATGGTAGCTTTAAATGCTTCCCATAATAAACTGGGATCATCTGTGGATGCCTGATTGAATGTAAAGTAGTCAATAATAGCTTGTTCAATGGTGTCAGTGTATGAGGAATCTAATAATGCTTTGGCATTGAATCGCCATACATATGGTGGAGGTATGTAATGGGGAAGTTCGATAGTCAACAGCACTGGTTTGTGGTCCGAGAGGGTTTTGGGCAAGTGTTGGATATGTCGTGTCCAAGATGCGACTTCCTCTGTCCCTAGCCAGTAATCGATACGGGACCAGCTGTTGTGAATCGTGGAACTATGCGTGGCCTCCCTGTGATGAGGATAGCGCGTCCTCCAAATATCTACCAACTTAGATTCGGTCATAATGTCCTGCACCACATTCACCGCTCGTTTATGTGGTTCTCTGGAAGAGTCCGATCTGTCCAAGTGTTCATTTAATGAGAGGTTGAGATCCACACCCCATAGTAAGGTCATTTCAGGTAAGTCATCTAATTTGCGCCATAGTGATTTATAAAAACCTGGATCGTCCACATTCGGTCCATAAGTATTGATTAAGCCTATGCGATGCCCTCTAATGTGTCCAGTAACAATAATATACCGGCCCAAATCATCTGTCATGGTATGATCTATGTGGAATTGCGTCCCCTTCTTCACTAATATTATCACGCCTCTAGAGTAAGATGAGTATGAGGAAGTCAGAACCGTTTCCGCCCACTTGCTCCCTATAGTGCACTTACTGGAAGGGGCCAGATGAGATTCCTGCAGGAGGGCTATATCTACGTGCAGCCTGTCTAGATAGGCAAAAATCTGACGTATCTTTTCCGGGTTATTAAGCCCCCTAACATTCCATGACAGTAAATTAATATGCAATGGTTGCAATCTATCTATAGTCGTTGGTATGAACTATAATTGTGGCGTGGTCTTGTTTACTGCACATGTCGTGAGCACCTGTGTTAGCTATCAATAGCATGGTGATAGCTGGATGGTTATTAGAGACTTGAAAGGTTGCAGTGTATTGCAGATGAGGTAGCCTGTAAAACAAAGAACATTCCCATCCCTCCCACCCCCCCGCCCACTTTGGCATCCCAAACACACCAAAGACATGCCCATTTCAACAATGTCAACATAACTAGAAACTGTGTTGGGGAGCTCTCTCTTGGGGGGATCCGCCGAGTACACGCATCAACAACCACCACGGTGGATGTGGTCAGGTATTGCGTAATCAGTTCGGGTGCATATTTTGACATAAGTATTGTGCCCAGTTTACTAGAGACATCGTTATTCGTGCCTTCTACAGTCACAATAGGTAGCGTTCATCTAGTGACCCACATACACCCCATATCACGGCGTTGTGTTTTGCCAGTTAGACTGTAGGGGGACTCGGAAGATAATGCTCAATTAAGAAACCTAGCTAGACCGCCCACCATGAAAGATGCGAGGTGTCAGTTCTGCCTCGTCTATAGATACTTTACAGCTACCAACTTGGGCAATAGTCTAATAGTAGTACCCAGCAAGAGGCCATGGGCTATAAGTCTGTGGGTCAGTGACAAATTGTACAGCTGAGTATGTCTGTAAGTCTAACTGTAGTGCCACACAGTAGGGTTAGCCTCGTGGATGTGCGCTTTACGTCTTACCGCCAGTGGAGGTCAGCTCCTACCTAGTACTGACCGATGGCCAGGTTGGTGTGTGTTTCTGCTGGCAGGCAGCGATTTCAAGAGGTCCACCACCCTCCCAGAATCCAGATGTACAGTACGTGACCACCAGGGTGGTTGTATAAGCGTGCCCCAGTTGGGATAAGCGACACGATGTCCGGAGTTTGTACAGCGTGGACTGTTGGGTTTGTTCATCTCCTGTGTCGTCTGCATCCGTAACGGGGCAGCTGGTGGACATATTTCGAGGAAAGTTTCATAGCTGTGTGTGGCTTAATCGGAGTCCTGGTCCGCCTCTCTGCGACTCTGTGCCTTTCGTTTGGTGACTGACTTCTTTATGAATTCCTGCGCAGCTTTCGGTGATTGCAGTATTGTCACTCGCCCGTCGTATGTCACTCGCAGTCTGACTGGGTACAGCATCGCATATTCGATGCCCAGTTCCCGTAATTTCTTTTTTGCAGGGTTAAAGTCTCTGTGTGCTGTCTGAACCGCCATTGTGAAGTCCGGATAGAATGCCAGGTTATTGCCTTGGTAGCTGATTTGTTGTTTTTCCCTAGCCATCCGCAAAATTGCGTCGCGGTCCCTGTAGTTGAGGACCCGGGCGATTATGGGTCGCGGCGGGGCGCCCGGTGGAGGCTTGGGTGCCAATGATTGATGAGCTCGCTCAATGATCAGCACCATGGAGAAACTGTTGGTTCCAAATACATCACGTAGCATGTTTTCCACGTATGTTTCCATCCGTCCCGTGTTGGTGCTTTCGGGAATTCCTGCAATGCAGACATTGTTACGGCGTGATCTCGCCTCCAAATCTTCGGCCTTGCTTTTCATGACCTCCAGGATCTTCTCCATTTCTGTACATTTACGCGTTGTACTGTGAGATTCGTCTTCCACTGCAGTTATGCGGTCCTCTGCTGCGTCGAGACGTTCACCTTGCTTATCCAATTTGGCGGATATATTGTCCACTCTTTGGGTGAGTGAGTCTAATTTCCCGTTAATAGCCTGAAGGCTTTGCTGTATAGCTTGGAGGGCGGTTTCCATGACTTTGCTTGTAGTTTGCTCCGTGTCTAATTCAGTGTCCGAATGTGCAGTTGCGCCTTTAGGATTGCGCTTAGTGTCGAAGGAAAGTTTCGGTTGCTGTTTATCTGGTTTACCCATTATAACAGTAGGGTAGGGAGAGTATTTGGCGTCAATGTTCTGTGTACACGTTCACCGTGCAGCCGGACATATGGTGTGGCGGTCAGTAGCTTTGTTGTGATGTTGTAGCTCAGAGGCATAACCAGCAACTGCAGCGGATTCCGCAAGCTGTCACGCGTTCCCTACTGCATCAATGGGCCGCAAAGCTGTGGCGTGGTTGCACAGGCCTCAGGGATTTACAGTATTGGTGTGTATGGCTTACTGATCAAGGATGTGCTGTCAGGTGAAGCAGGTCTGGTGGTTGGTCAGGATTTACTGGCCGCTCTGCAGTGCCCCTCGAGTTGTCCAGTCTGGCCAGTCGTCCACCCCAGCTCGCGCATGCCAATAAGGTCCCTCTTTAGGACACCCGCTGAGGCCACCGATATCTTTGCACGATTCTACACGTGGGACCTCGCAGGCAGTATATGGGTACGGAGGGTGCTGGGCAGCGCTTGATGCAGATACAACCAACTTTCAGCGCAGTCCGCAGATGTCAGCCATTCTGGGACAGGTGTGAATTCCCAATGCACACACGCCAGCAGCGACCGGCTTTGCCTTGCCAGGGCGTATCAGCAATTCAGGCGGTGAATGCACAGTTACAGCGTGAGGCGAGTCAGGCGGTAGTGGAAGAGCCTCGGAGTAGAAGAAGACCCCCGATTCGGCGCCAGTGATGGTGTTCCGTACTGCAGGTATGTGGGTGACATGGTGCGCTGCGCTTCTCAGGGGATTTTGCGCACTTGCCTGATCAGTAGCGGTGTGTGCCGCAGGCTAGGTCGTCCGCCCCCATAGATCACAGCAACGGTGCACGGGAGGCCTGTCCGTGGCCCAGGTCCGCCATTTTGTGAGACTCCAAACCGCGTCGTTACTTGTGTAGAACGGATGCTTCCCCGGGGACTTAGGGCTCCCAACCAGCGGCAGCTTTAGGTGTTAAACTGTCGCAATCGCAGTGCAGTCCGTCCCCGGTCGCACATTAATCAGACATGCAGCGTGGGGACCCTCACTTGTTCCGTTGGTAATCAGCGCACATTGCCGCCATCTTAGGGTCGTTGGTCAGATTCTCTGCGTCTCACCGTCACGATCGGTTTTCTCGCCACGCAGGTCTCAGTTGTCGGATTTAACCTCGCCCAGTTGCTGTGTAGGCATTCCAACGTACTGGGCAGTGTTTTTTATATAGTCATATCGCCCGTAAAAGTGAGTTATAGTCGGATATTGTCCCCGACCGGCGGAGCAGCCTCAAGAAGCAGCCATCACGCAGCGCGCCCTCTAGCACGCCCCCTGGTACTTCTTATCTGATAATGTTTTAACAGTGCACTAAATCACTCACCCCACCCCAACAACAGCGCACACATTCAGCACAAAGGGGCTCTGTCTACCATGAGTAGGTGCCCTCTGTCAACCCCCTTCAGCTTCTGTTCTCATGCTAATTGAGCTGATCAGATTGAGCATATCAATTTGCCTTTGATATATTTTCATGTTTAGTTGACGCCGCTGTCTGTCTCAATAGCAGAGAACAGAGCTCTTAAACAAATAGGACTGTTGCCATGGCAACCGTTGATATCTTGGTGTAGTGCTATATACACTCATATGTTATGGGATCATGTGATGACCTTTGACTACCAGTGTTTTAATTGACTCTATGTGTTTTAACTTACTTTATCTTGAATGTACAACATCGTTTTTTGTGCACTTGCATTTGGACTTGTGATTTCATTTTGTGTCTCCTTATAGCTTCAGAGTAGAAGTGTTTACTTTCTCCTCAGCACAGTTCTAAAAACAGCCTTGCCTGGAACAGAACGTGTGGATGTACATTTGAAAGCATGAGAGAGAAATGTGTGGAATGTACTTCTCTGTCTCGGATTGTAGTGTTGAAGTTAGTGGTGCACAAATGTGCATTATGTTGTACATTGGGAAATTAAGTTTTAACTATTGACTTTAACTTGCTCTAACTCCATTTTGAATTCTGACTCTGTCTTGCCTGGGTTCTGCACACACAAGCAGGCCCCCATTTTACTCATGGTTATTCAGGTTATTTGCGTTCGAGATTGTTTTCCACTTTGAGGGTGTGTACAATTTGGAGATGTTTTCTACTTTCTCGAGCTTCACCAAGATTAAGGGCAGGAACATGTAGTGTGGGATGAGCAAGGAGAATGCGTGAGGAATCCTTTGCCTTGGAATGCTTGCAGGAGCGAGTGGTGTGTTTCCTTGACGTAGAGGGTGTCTTATCGAAACTTCTCATGCATTGAGAATATTATAAAAACTAGGGTTTCTTAGCTCTTAGACGGGATCTCTTCTGAGAGGTGGACGCATCTGCTCAGTGCTGCATTTCCCGGCTGGATAAGTCTCTTGACCCTAGGACTGTTATCTGGGACCCCCAGTATTAGAAGGGCCAGGATGAAGATATTGCAGCCAGTGAGGTATTTTCTCTGATCATTGGTACTGAGATATCTGTATAGATATATAGTTATCTTTATATGTGTTTTTGGTCTGTGTGCACATTCATTTATTATTTGCATGTGTTCCATTATTATTATCTGCTTGTGTTTTATTCCCTTTCATTTGACTTTTTAATGTTCCATTATTATTTTATGCTTAGGTTTTGCTCCCTTGCATTTCACATGTGAATGTTTCATTATTATCTGACTTGTAAGTGTTTATTATTTGCATTTGTTTTACCATAATTATCTGCTTGAGTTTTATCCCATGCGTTTCATTTTTTTGTGAGTGTTTCATTATTTGTTTAAAAATACATATATATATATGTATATTTACATTTGCATGTTGTTTTACCTGATTCATTTACCATCTGGGAAAGTCTTTCTGTTGGAGAGTGTTGCACTAATAAAACCCATGCTTTATTCTGAAAACTGGCTTTAAATGTGCCTCATTTCATGAGTGTGGAGCCCCCTTTACAGTTGCTTTCTTGCTTTACCAAGTGCCTCTGCCGGGGAGTGCTGATTTTCTTTTATTTGGGAGTGTAAAGCAAGACACTAGGGGACACACAAACAATCTTTTTATTTCAAAATTCAAACTGGAGCAAATCTCACCTCGTCTGGTTCTCAGTTCTGAGAGTGTCATATCTAATAATAAATGCACTTAGGAGCCTCACCAGCCTTTTAAATAATAAATTAGGCTAATTTCCAAAGCTGAGTTTTCAATCTGGAAGATTTCACATCACAATTTTTGCAGTAAATTTGTACTATATGCATTGTGTGTAATTACCTGAACACCTGTTTTCACCCAAAAAACGCACTTATTGCACATTTTCTTATTTTTAAAAACATCCACAAACACGCATCTGGAACTTAGCTCCTACGTTTTGGTTTTTTTCAACACCAAAAAGGCAAAGCTGTCCACATGATTCCATGCCACACATTTCAACTCCACACATTTCCAATCCGCACCACATAATTCGACACCAAACCACATAATTCAACTCAACAACACAATTGTGCAACACACCACATATATCCAATCTACACCACACAATTCCACATCATGTCACAATATTCAACAGCACACCACATAATTAAACTCCACTACATACCACTCCACAGCACAAAATACCATTCCACATAATTACACTCCATAACACACAATCCCACTCCACATAATTCCAGTACACTCAATACCACATAATTACTATGCACATAATTCCCAACACACCATGTCACATAATTCCACTATACAAATTCTCTCCACACCACACAAGTCCACGCCACACAATTCCACAACTAACAAATCCAATCCAAACCCATATAATTCCACCACATATATACATTCCATAACACATAGGTAAAAGACATTGCCATTTACACGCCAAAAGTTCTAACTCACACAAATGCGAGACCGATTGCATTTCCAATTCTTGTTATAAGTGCAACATTAAAATAAAACCAACATGTATCTGAGTCTTTCTTTTAATATTTTCAGCCCAAAATGTAACCATAAAAGCAACCACAAGAGGGCTTTGCACTACAGCTGAAGAGCATAGCGCTCCAGATAGAAGTGCTTTTAAAAATATGGTAAGTTCTCCTGGGGTCATGGATTTAATGACCAAGACTTACTCTGTATTTTTTTAAATGTTGCTGGAATGCTGCATCACTTCCTGCAACCCGCCAAAATATTAATAAAATGCTTGTTGGTGCCCCACCTCTTTAAGGGGCACCACCAAGCATGCAAATATTGTATATAGAAATGTCCTAGGGCATTATGGGGTGGTCCTTCCTATGAGCAGTGATTAATTAAAAAAGCAGCTCCTGCCGCTCATTTACTATTCATTTTAAAAATACATATTTTGGGTGTCCTGGTGCCAACCCCTGACACCCATATCAAATTTTTTATATGTAGAGGGGGCCTGTGTGGCCATCCCCGAGCCTTTGCAGGCCCCACAGACCCCATTCGCTGGGGCTGCATTTTTTTATTATGGGCAGGGACATGCGTAGCCCTCTTGTGACCCCATCCCAAGGAGCCGATTTTTTTATTAAGAGTAGGCGGTGCATGGCTCCCTTGCCTGGTGCCTACAGGCCTCAGGGACCCCATCCTGAGGCCATTTATTATAGTTAAGGTGAGGGGGCATGCAGCCCTCCTCTCTGGGGCCTATGTTGGTGCCCACCTGGGGCACCCACAAAACACTTTGTTGGGAGCCAGGCCCTCCTGGCTCCACACATGCACCCATCCTGAGTGCATCAGGACCCAGCATTGCTCCTGCCCAGTGGCATCTGTTTGTCACTGTTCCCACAAGATGGGAGCAATCTGAGTTTCCCTGTTCGCAAGAGTACGGGCAAGGAAACAAAATGCTGCTCCCACACAGAAGGCGCATTTTTAAAGCTCCTGCCGGGTGGAAGCAGACATGTCTTCCCTGCCTACGATCTTTCAGTGAGGAAATTACTGTGTCCCGGAGTGTGCTCCCCGGGACACAGTTGTGAACCGGCCCCAGGGGCTGTGTCCCGAAGGCCTTTACAGATTCAGGGAAGGGTGTGTGTGATCCTATCCCCTTTTATTTACAAATGGATGGTGTCCCCAGAACCAATTAGTTGCTAGGGTGGGGGGCTACATATCCACCTCCCCTCAATTTGGCATTCGGCCCTGGTGTTCGGGGTTCCTGGGACCCAACAGTGGCTCAGAGAGGGGGGTCCCCACTAATTCCCCCTTCCCAAATATTTAATAATAATGACCTCTGGGACCTGGATCAAGCTGGGGGTCAAACTCATAAAATAGAAAACACCGGCCAGCTTTTTGTTTTTATTTTTATGCTACCATCCTGCGGGACTCCTGCTGAACTCCGTTGGGATCGCGTCATTAAAAAAATAATATTAATTCTTGGCCCATAAGGGCTAGGGGGTAGCATATCCCTTCCCTGCCACCCTATATATTTTATATAAAATGAACTTCAGACAGGGGACTGTTGCCCGAGTCCTGTAATGGCTGCATGAAACATTTTTTCTCATGTTGTGATCAGTGAATCAGAGTGCTTGCTCCAGCTGGAGTTCACTACTGCGGGAGCGTGGAGGCCCAAGGGAGAAAAAGTCCCCTAGGCCAATCAGAACGCTCCAGATATATAAATATTTTTGTACCTTAATTTCTTAAAAACTACTGAAGAGATTGACGCCAAATGACAATAACCACGGTTTCTGGGCCAAGATCCAGCTTACTGCTAAATGTGGTGTAATCAGTTCAGCAGTGTTTCCTGTACCGCTGTTCAAAAAAGTCTATGGAAAATGCAGAGAAATTTTGCATTTTGGGATCCCCTCTCTTTTCTTGTACCCGCTTAATGAATCACCCCAAAACTTTCCATGAAGAAACTCGTCTTTTTTAAAACAAGTTAAATTAAGATTCGTTAAACATCAAATTTATTAGCAAACCCAAAAAAGGCATTTCCTATGGAAACGCAGACCTAACTATAACTACCCCTTAGCAACCACCAATGGGTAATTAATAAATATATATAAGTGTGTGTATATATGATTTATCTATCTATCTATCTCTAATGTATCTATACCTATCAATATCTTATTACATATTTACATATTGATAGAGATAGATAGATAGATAGATAGATAGATAGATAGATAGATAGATAGACAGACAGACAGACAGACAGACAGACAGACAGACAAATAGACAGGTAGATCATACAAGTATTGGGGTAACAATCATGTTAAAAGCAAGAAAGCAAGAACATTTCAGATGTTGTATCTTGCGTTATCTTGCTCTAATTCTGGTATTCTCTTTGAGAAGAGGCCTACAAGTTACAGCGTAAGTGTTGCAGGAACATCTGAAATATATATGTACTAACTGTCCTCATGATTGTAGAGTTCCGTCAGAAAGTGGAGGATGTGCCTTGTGCAGGTATTTCAATGATCAGGATGGAACTTTCTTTTTCAAGCACAGACTTCAGTCTTTGTGGGTGGCGGTAATAGTAGGGCGTTAACTATAGGATAGCATGAGGCTAACAGCGCTTTCATGTGAGGCAAGAACATCTTTTTCTTGAAACAGAAGTCTTTTCCAGTTTTTAAAATATCATTTCCTCTTGAGTAAATGCTGTGTGAGCACATATCATGCTTAGGAGTTCTGATGAGTTGGCGAAATATCACATTCAACTCACCCTCACAAAATAAACAATTTTAAAGCTCCTTATTTAACGGTGAAGATTTAAATATTTCTCAAGCACTTTAGAGTCAAATAAATGTGATGTGAAGATTTTGGTTCACAATTTGATGATTCACTGAAAAGAAAATATGATATGACTAGCATCATGACATATTTGGCCTATTTTTTCTACTGACATGTCAATCCTGTTCAATTGGCTGCTCAGACTTAGTGTGCCATTCTTCACGGCACAGATGGAATGAAACTTGGAAGTCATATTTGCTTCAGAGATATCTTAAATTCCACAAGCCAGTATGATCAAAAGCATAATCTTCAGATCCCCTTTACTGACAAATCATCTCATTGATCAGCACCAACCACTGACTGGAGTTTACAATGATGGCACACCTGGACTACTTCAACATTGGCCACATCACTCTCCCTGAAAAGCTCATTGACAGGTTAAGAGCACTGCAATATCAGGCAGCCATAATATGTCTGAATTTGCTAACATTTTAACATATCAAACCCTCCCTGAAATCACTACATTGGCTCCCACTGGATGTAAGGATCGAGCCCAAAATCCTCTGTTTTGCTGACAAAGTGTACTGAGTCAAAGGAGGATGTACCTTTAAAACTGTGTACCACGTCAAGTCCCTAACAGACACCTGCAATCTCTTAAGAGCAAACCTCCCAACCCATGAATTGTTCAAAACGTTTAAATGTGGAAGGAGATCACAGAGAATCCAGAATGTTAGTCTAATGAACACACTTAATTAAAGGCTTAGGACAGAGTCAAGTTACATGCAGTTCAGCATTTCAGAAAAGGCCTGAAATCTGAGCAGTTGGGGACTACGAAATCCTGAGTTTAAAGTATTTGCAAATGAGGAAATGGATTGAAGGTTATCGGACTATGACTGCTGTTAAAAATTGGACTCCCCCCCCATTACTTCAATATTCAGACTTACTCTCTTGCAGTGCTCTGAAGTACCTGAAGGACAAAATATAGTGCTTTATTAAACTTCAAAATACATAAATGAATACATACAAATATAAATAGATAAACGAGTAAATAAATAAAATATTAATTTTAAGCACACCAGTCTTGCCCAAATACTCCTAACTTCACATCTCTCATAGCCTCAGTGGGGCCGATTCACAGAACTAATCTGAGATAAAATCCTAAACTTACTACTTTTGATATTCACAGAAGGCATTTAGTAGTAGTAAAGTTAGGACTCCTAACTTTACTACTACTAAACTGAGATAAAATCCTAAACTTACTACTTTTGGTATTCACAGAAGGCGTTTAGTAGTAGTAAAGTTAGGACTCCTACTACTAAATGCCTTTTGTGAATACCGAAAGTCGTAAAGTTAGGATTTTGTCTTAGTTTAGTAGTAGTAAAGTTAGGAGTCCTAACTTTACTACTACTAAATGCCTTCTGTGAATACCAAAAGTAGTAAGTTTAGGATTTTATCTCAGATTAGTTCTGTGAATCGGCCCCAGTGTTTCCATGTCTCACTCTTAAGATACCATTAAAGGATGTAGATTCTCAGTATAAAAAAAATATTTCACATCTCAAAATGAGAACAGAAATACTTAATGTGTGACTCCCTCCTCTCATATAACCATGTACTATATAATGAACTACTTTAGCCTTGGTTAACAAGTGCCACTGTGTTTTACTCAAATTGAAATGATATCCAATCAAGGTGTTGCAATTATGACTAATATCACAGATAGGGACTGGCAGATCACCAAGATGAACACTTTCACCTAGAGAGGTTCTGCTTTGTAGCCTGTTTAAAGTGTGACTAGAATGTTGGGAATAAAAAAAAGTTAAAGGGTTGTTTTTGACAATGATAAGAATCGAGACATAAGGCCTTTTCTGTATCAAGAGTGTTTGGCTACAAAAGCTAAAAACAAACCACTGTTGATATCAAAAACGTCAATCTAAATCAAATGTGATAGCTTTTTAAAAAAAATGAGGCTTCAATGAATATGGAATGCATCATCATGGATTGTTTTCATGCTGAAAATGACATTGTTGAAATGACATAGTTGATGGCCGCAAAAATGCACAGAGCCATTGTACAGGTGGAAGACAAGAGCAGGATTCCATTTTATAATGAGAAAATGTGTTTTGTAAACGAAATGTAGCCTCTTTTACGATTAAAAATGTCACACAAAATCCAAGGTGACTTTTTCAAATATGACACCAAGTCTTATGAAAATATTTTAATCAATTTGTTCCTCATTGGTTGATTTTCCCCACACCAGTCCCAATTTGTAGTAGTGGCTACAGTTAAACGTTTTACTGACTTTCGGTACATAAGAGGAGTACTGTGAAACTTGCAGTATGTGTTTTGATGCTTGAAAGTGGGCAAAGCTTCCATAGGTATTAAGCTGTATGGCTTCTTCCGTTGTGTGAAATCTTGTAAATATTTGCAACCTAGTGCAAAAGATTTTTTTTAAAGATGTCGTTGTGTTTCGAGCATAGGCGTATGCAACGTGCATTTTCAGCATTATTTTTGCTGTCTAAAGCTAAAATATAAACCAAATTATTGTTTGTATGATGTACGTGGCAGTGTTTGTCGGCTACTTTGACTTTATCGGCAATGTCGTCATAGTCTGTCTATTAGACACATTGAAATAACACAAAATTCACTATGCTGTCAATGCTTATTTGTGTAGAAATCTGTGTACATGTATACAAGCTTAAACCTCTGTGCAGCCCTCCACCTCTACCTAGTCACTTCTACCACCATCATCATCTTCAAATTCTTTAAGTGACTATCAAACAGCACCAGGAAAACAGTCACCCAAGCCCTCATCATCAGCAGATTAGACTACTACAACACGCTATATGCAGGAATCACTAAACAACTTCTGAACAGACTCCAAATCATCCAAAATGCAGCAGCAAGACTAGTCCTCAACCTCCCATGCCACATCCACAGCACACCACACCTCAGAGAACTCCACACAACCCCGATACACAAATGCACATAATTCAAAATCCTCAGCTACACGTACAAAGAAATAAACAACACAGGCCCTGCCTAGCTCAACAACCACACACACTTCCACCTACCCTCCAGACACCTCCACTCAGCCAGACTCTCACTAGCATGCGTCCCCTGCATACAAAATAGCAGATCAGGAGGCTGTGCCCTCTCGTACATTGCTCCTAAAGTATGGAACAAGGTTCTACAACACATCAGAGCCTTCTCATCTCTACTTGAATTTCACATGAAGCTCAAGACCTGGATCTGTAAGTAAGACTCCTGGGGCCCTCCTAGCCACCGGCGAAAAGCAGGGGTACCCTCACAGGTGATAAGCACGCTTTAAAAGCACATATAACATAACACAAGGTACAGAACTATTTAGTTAGTTTTGAAATGTGGAGGGAAGTGTTTTAAACATGAGAGGAGGAAAGATTAGGATACTGATGAAAGAGTGAGTCCAAAGTAAGATGTTTGGAATGCACAGTTGTAGGGATCCTAATCTTTAATATCTCAGCTGTCCAAGTCCATGTCTAGCATCCTGATTTTGAGGAAGACAGAGATGGAGAACCCACCAGAAAATGGCAGAGTTGACATTCATATTTCTTGTTGTACAACCACATTATTTAGTCGCATCTAGGTGGACATTGTCCATTGGAGACACCTGAAGCTCTGCGTTCGGCTCGCCATGGTCTGGAGTTGATTCAAACAGACATGATAATGGCCCAACCACCAAATCTAGGGTGCTAAGTGTGCCTCTAAATCTGGCTGAGTAAACTCCTTTACATACTGCCATGGGAATGATGGCGGGACTGCAGGAAAACATAGGTATAGTAGGGTTGTATGATGGACCCTGCAGGCATTTACCCTGCATACCTTTACAACACAGTCAGTACCCTGCCTGCGACGTTACCATGCGTTACTTTAGCACACAAGTCATTACAGCGACTTGTTTTGGGGGGCTCTTGACTTTGGAATAGTATAAATAACTATTCCAACTCCAGTCTACGCAACAGTAGGGAAGGTGTTGGACTTAAAAATCCAACACCAGTCTAACAACGCACCCCTTACAGCAAGTCATTGTAACGACTTGCGTGGTAAAGTAAAGCATGGTAATATCGCATGTGGGGTACTGACTTCAATGTAAAAGGCTGGCCATTGTAAAGTCTGTGGGTTAAAGGATGTTTCTCATATAGTAGCAATAATATGCTGAGACAAGCCTCTAGAGTTTTAGTTAGGATCTTACATGGGCACTAAAAGTGTACCACCACTTTGAAGGACATTTCGATGGCCCATTTTTTTGGTCGAATGTCTACCACCATAGCAGACAATGGTGGATTTAGAGAACAAGTGCTTCATCAAAGAGCTTCATTCCACTTTAGTGACTATATATTTGCATTGTTAGTGGAAAACCCAAAATATGGTGGAGTTTCAACTGCCACAGTGGCTGATGTTGATACCGTGCTAAAATGGGAGACAGAAAATCTACTGACCAAACATTAAATCAGGCTAAAGAGCTCAAAAACGATTCACTTTTACATTTCATGTCTTAAAGGTGATGGTTGTGCCACACTTGATAATCTCCAGAAATGTTCAGAATAATGGTTGAGTTGATGTAGTCACAACCTGGCAGGAAGCTAATATTACATGTTTTTCTTACATTTATCAGTCTCCAAAACATCAACATACAAAGAACCTGAGCATCTAATGCAAAACATATATGTGTATTTCTATCATTTTTTTTTTATTTTCATTGTCAACAGACAGATGCCAAATGCAAAGGTTTCTCAATATCAAGCCTGCCTAGTCTTCATTCCACCTTATATCTCTTTCTTCCACAGCCCTACACTTCCTGTCTCTTTAACACACTCTGCTTTATTGATCTGCCAATTTTCCTATCTTTCTTGTCTTCGTTCCTGCATTGCTGCCTTTTTTTCTCTTGCTTTAGGTCAAAGTCTGATGATGAAAAATAAGTCCCGGTCTCCACAAATGAGTGCCAATACACCACACCTGCAACCACCAGCAGAGAGTAAATATTGATTTACCCTTTGCATATCCTAAGGCAACACCATGGAAGGTGGAGTCACAGTAAAAAGGTGTGAATGTGTTGCAGGGGTAATGCAGAGACAGGCTAAGAAATATTAAAATTGGTCTTTCACTAAATGTCCACCGAGTAGTATTTCCTGTGCCTCAATCTAAAAGTGACTTTCGGTAACCTTGGCACTATTTTCAAATGTTTCTTGTGCATGGGTATTGGACTTATGTGAGCAATAAATGAACAATAGGGGAACGTTCCCAGATCCAGATTCACAGAGCTCAGGACCCAATGAGATGTATCACAAAATATATATTAGCAGAGGATCATAATAGGTCCTGCCTTATGAACATTAAAGAGGTAGGTCTCATTTTGTGACCATCAATGAATTGCTGCAAATGTAGTGATGGGGGCCGGCAAGAGACAGCAGACTAGCATTTTTGCGTTCGCATTCCTAGCTTGTCAATTTTTTCCTTTAAAAGTTGACCTTGCTGCTGGGAAGACATCTGAGGAGCATGCAGGTGTCTTTTGGACCAGAATCTACTCCTTTTAAGTCTGCCGGACAAGATTCTCAAAGGAGACGCAACTCCATTAAGATAGGTTCCCATTTGGTATCTGTACCTAATCATGGTTTGCGATCGTAATTATGGTCACAAACAATTAAAAAATGTCATTTCGACTTGAACAGAGAGGGGGCGCTCCTTTCATACCCTCTCCAAAAAAACAATTCAAAAAGTAGATGTAAAGCCTCGTTTGTGCATCCTATTATCTTTTCCATCTCACAAAAGGAGTTCTGTACATTTCAAAAAGTATTTTGTTGTCACTACCTCTGCGATTTTGTGATTCATAGTCAGTACTAAATTAAAGTGTAAGGGTGGAAAAGGAAGAATTATAGGGGGTGGTCAAGAAAAATCCAAGTCAACACCCAAAAAGCCTGACATTTGCACTTAATCATCTTTCCATGGATGAGAAGGCAACAATGAAAGGTTCCATGATATTTTAGGGAAATTCAGTTTCTCTACTGAGGAAAAATATTTTTTCAAGAAAACCAAAATAAAAAAATGGATATCAATGAACATTACCACCAGGTATATTCTGGTGGACTGCTTATGGAGGGGACTGTACACATAGGGAAATATCAGTATTTATTGAAATGTAAAAATGCAGGGAATTCCATATAAATCCCTGAAAGTAAGACACTTTGCAAATCATAGAAATACGTCTACTCTTTATTGATTTCTAATCCTCCTGCAAAATCTTTGTTTATCTAGCTCAAAATACATTTAGATTTGACTACCATTTCCTTGGCTCATTTGAGTTTCACATTGTGTCCATTTTTTTGGTGCCCAAACCTAGTTGTGTCCTACTCAGAAATGGAGACCCTCCTCATGAATATGATCACACCAGCCCTGAGACCACTTTGTAATTTAACCATGCTAGACATGTGAATCTAATAGTTTAATGGGGTTGCAAAATGGCCATTTTAATAACATTTGAAATGATACAGTGATTCCTGAACATGACTAATTTCATACTTTTGCTTGTCGAAAAACCAGCATCTGGCCTGTGTTATCAAGATTTTGCCCTGGGCTTTGTCTATCTTCATGGATTCTCATGTTCTCAATATGTTTTCATAGGGTTTGGCTATCACTGCTGGAGGCATTCATTCTTAGCTATGCCAGTGTCTGGGTTAGTTTGATTTGTCCGTTTGCAGATGGTCAGTTGACCATTTGTGGTAGTAGACCAGCCTTTCATCACCCCCTCGGGCAATATCCTTTAGAGAAGCAAAGACTCTTTCAACACAGAAATTCTACCAAAATAACTGCTCTTCCGGGTGGGAGAATACCAAGGACTGCAAAGGAGACGCGTGCTTGGGATCCTAAATAAAGATGTAGGAATCCTGTAATGACTTTTAATAAAATGATGTCCTGTATGGCTGTGGGTGAAGCGTGAAGATATTTATAAGTGCTGTAGCTAAGCTTCTATAACATCCTTGCCAGATGGAGCCTACATATCTTTGCAAAAAAACCTTAAGGTCCTTTGTCTCATCCTCTAATTCCTTTTACCCAAAGCTGTAAATGTGCTAAGGGGAGAGTGTAAGAATAGAACAACGCATGCAGATACAGACACCGACCTTACACCATGTCAAAAAGTGTATATGGGGAAACGGAGGGAAACTGATTGCAATGATACACTGAAAGTCAAAGGGAGAAATTTTTAACATTGATCAGTTGAACTTACTATGCCAGATAACAGGCACAAGGGAAATCGCCTAAAGAAAGACGTAAACAACAATTTAGGATTCACGGTGGGCATACTGAAAGTTGGTCTTCTGTCAAATCATGTTAAAATGCAAGTTAATAACGTTTTCTCTGCCGCATATGCGCATTCGTAGTTTGGCCACTGATTTATTTAGTCATTTGTGCGCTATATTGCACCTTATTTGAACGGGGGTTGCAACATTTCTTTTCATTCAATATTTTGTTATGTTGTGGTTTGCTAAAGTGCTTAGTAGGAACTTTAATAATGGTGCCAATTACAGTGGATTTCCGCTTAAGATCCGTCCTTCATCTCTCTGTCCAACCGCTTAAATGTGTTTGTCACGTGCCCTGGCCATATTTAAAAAATGCCGGGGCATATTATCAAGGAGTTGCGATATTTATCGCTAACCGCGCTTAGCGCGTTATTTTTTAACGCCGCCTATCGCTGGAAATTATCGCTGAGATAGCACCCTATTAGTAAGGTTTATCTCCATAGCGATAATATTTCCAGCGATAGCTGCAAAATGCGAGAATATCGCTGGAAAACCAGCGATATTCTCACATTAACGCTATGGTGGATTTAGCCTGACAATCCACCCCCTATGCTACAAACAGGTAAGTCACCCTCAGTAGCAGGTGTAAAAATCTAGCGATAAACGCGCTTAGCGCGATTTATTTTATCGCTTCGCCTGCCTTGCTAATAGGGGGTAGTTGTGTTAGCGACTGTTTTCAGTCGCTTTCAGTAGGGAACGCCTACCTTGCATGTCATTAGCGATAATTATCGCTGGCATGCAAGGCGATGTAAAAACCGCCCGCTATCGCCTGAAAGCTGTCGCTAACGCCTGTTAGCGACAGCTTGCTGATAGGGCGATAAAGCCCTTGATAATATGCCCCGCCATTTTGTATCTGCAATCCATCAATGGCAAACTTGATTATATTAAGTATAAATTAGAGCTGTGTTCAGATGGCCGGACCGCAGTGTTCCCTTATTTAACTTCCTGTCAGCTCTTCATCTCTGCGCAACTGGATCCGTCCAGGAAATTGTGGTGACTGCAACAGAAAAGTCACAGCCAACAATTTCATACAGCTTATCCCAAGTCCTAAAAGCATTGCTGAGTGGTGTGAGCTACTGCATGGAGATTCCAATTTTTTTTCGATTTGCATGGTGTGAAGGCAGGTTTTGTATTTATTTTTTCCTCATGTTGTTGGCTCTGTTGGGTGTACACGCATTCATATCGTCCCCATGGAAGGCAGGAAAAAGATGTTTCAGTTTTGTAAAATTGTCTATTCATGACATTTACAAATGGCACGCAGTGCTGCATTTTGATTTTACCAGTTTTATGAGACGACCTCATGATCCGTGTATTTAGCAGCAGTGCACCCCAATAATGATGCTCCTGCAGTGATATTGGTAAATGTAGATTTTTCAGGTACTTTCTCATCTAATTTTCATTGGCCTCACTCATTACAACCTGCTACCAACATAGATAATTTCCCCTAATATTCGGTGCCCAAGCAATCAATATGTACTTAAACATTAGATTTCTGTAAAACAATGAAACAGTAATTAAAACAACCATTAAACATGCTGCTATCAAACCACAAAACCGTGAATTCCGTCGGTGCTTGGATTAAAAGTGCAGTCTGGAGCAGAGAGGTATAGCCATGTTACAATTGATGGAAATTCCAGTCTCCCCACTATCTTCGCACTAAGAAACAGCAGTTGTCAGTTCCACCTTAAGTATGCCCCTGATGTTGCTTCAGTAGAGGATGTGGAATAGTCTGTGTAATAAGCTGGTTCCATGGGTAGAGGTGACACAGCAGACGTAGCCGAGAGATGTCTTTATGATATTTATTAAGTTCTTGAGATCCATAATACAGCCCCACCAGGAGCAGCCTGCTAGCTGCTCAGCCCATCTTCCCAACTGTCCCACACACACCCAGGCACCCAAGCATTCCAGTCATGTCAGCATTCCACACGGAACTCTCCCACTGGCTGAGCAGCTAGGTACAGGATGAAAGGGAACATATAAACATGACAAGAGGATACTACAGTCTGTCATTCACCGCCTGAAGAAACTAACACCCTACCTTACTGCCTGTCACGTTAGTGCTGCAATGCAATGTCAACAGAAGTCCCTTTTGTGAAACAGAGATCAAGTGATAGGTGGCTACTTTTGCTTACCATTTCAACTCAATAATCTATTGTTACTTACTTTTAACCTTACCTTGTCAAATTTGTAATATCGATTTTTGGCCCTGGATGAAGGTGCAATATATACTGTAAATACAATATCCTACTGATTTTGGTTATGCTTTGTCCAATGAGCCCACATTTCTGAATTTGCCAAACACAGGATGTAATTCCCCTTGTACTCATTACATAGGCCACGCCTCGTGCAAAAGCTTCTTAAGCTACAATTGTTTTAGGGTCTCACCACCCTTTTCATCCCACCTGAAGCACTAGTTCAGACACAGACTGACACAAAAAGATGGTGATGGGGGGGACCAAGGTCCAAATCTGGCAGACACCTGTGCCCAGAGCTCCAAACCTGGGACCTAAATCTTCCCCCATCCCGATGCCCTAAGCCACCATTCCCAGAGGGACCACGCCCTACACCAGCTGGAGGTCATTTGCTGCAGCCGAGGCTTATGGCTAATACTGCTGGAGACGCTAAGGGGGGGCCCCACGCTTTCCACTGGCACTCCCTCTACCCGCCTTGGCCATCTGTTAGGGGCTGGGGTCCGGGAAGGGGGGCCATACTGGGTCACTTATCTTCCCCAGGGTCACCACTGCCCCCTGGCTTTGGGGCTCCCCAGTGCTCAAGTGGTCCTTGAAACCAGTTGGGCTGGCCCTATTTTGTACACGGCTTATCCAGGCATGCCAAACCTGGGATATCGCACAGTAGCTAAATGCTTTTCCCCCCTTTGATTGGCAATGACAGGAGACAGAGCCAAGAAAGATCAAATGACCAAGAACCTATTGGAACAATCCTCATCTTGTTGGTCCACTATGGACACAACAAACCAAGCAGAGTCACTGATGGAAGATGGCCAAAATGGTCTCACTTTCAACCGACTCTGGCATCACCATAGACTTTCTTTTAGAAGCCTTTCAGAATCTCAAGGATGGGATCTTCACTCTCAAGTCAGACTTACTCAGCGACCACCAGGATGTTCGCAGAGATGTCTTCGATCTGGGGTCAGAGTACAGAAGATAGGGAAAGGCCACCATGAACAAGTGGATGATTGTGATAAACTTCAACAATGGAAGCTCACCCTAGAACAAGAACATATGGTGCTCCATGCTCCAGGACAAGAGTGAAGACTTTCAAAATAGATCACACCGAAATAACATTCGCATTTGAGGGATACCCCCAGATATCGTAACAGCGGACCTCTCCAAGTACGTCTATGATTTCTTTGAGGCTATACTAGAAGACCTTGAGTCACGATGCATCTTGCTGGATAGAACCTGCAAAGTGACTCCAAGATGCTTCTCCGGGGGCCCTCCTCAGGATGTACTCACCAGGGTCGATTTCTAGGAGGACAGAGAGGCCATTATGTCTAAAATCTACAAAGGGCGTGGTCAGATCTCATTTAATGGAGCCTCCCTACAAATGTTCCAGGACATTTCGCTGATCACTCTTTCCAAATGCAGGTCCTTTAAACCGATCACAGACTTCTTAAGATCTAAAAGAGTTAAATATAAAGGGCGCACCCATTCCAGCTACACTTTCAGTGGTGGGAGAGTAAAGCTTGATATTTTGCATCACTGGAGGCCACCGTCTCAACCCACCTGACTACCCCACCCCACCTGAGACCTGTAGATCTCACTCCATCTGAGAAGACACTATCTTCCATGACATCATCCAGGGGAAGACCGCTGTGAGAGAAGTGGATGATTGCCAAGCATAATCACAGTTCCCAGAAACCAAATAGCAAAGAAATAGCAGCTAATACAGGAGAACATCATCTTCCACATACAGCAGGTGACCGGGCACACCCCATAGACTCGGACGGTGACTGCAGACCCGGGAACCAAGCAGGAAAACTCTAAATGATTTTAACCCCATCGGTCTATGGTGCTTGTTCGATTGCAGCTGACCTCTGTTCATTTAATTTCTTAGCGGGGCTGGGGAGGGCCTGGGGGGGGGGCTATGTACAGACTTCCAGGGCCATCACAACCCTGTGGCATCAATTGTAGTGTCATCCATGGAAGACACAATGGTGTGGGACTACACCAACTCTTTCTGCACATTTAGGATTTTCTTCACCTGTTCATCACCGATTGAATGGTTATGTTGTTGAGATCTTGTGGTTGAGGGATTTTTTGGGGAACTAAGAGGAGATGTGACACCATTTTACAATAGTATCTTGGGGAGGCAGACTATGCAGCAGTATCAGGATCAGGTACCCCGACATGCATTACATTACTGACTGCTCGCACCTACTAAACTTCCAAAATTGCAAATACTTACTTATAACGTTTGAGACCTTAATAACCCAGCGAAGTGCCTTAGCATCGTAGGTGAGTTGAGGAGATTGGGGGTAGATATCTGTCTTTTAAAGGAGACGCATTTGCTGGAGGATGACTAATTTCATCTCCAATCTCGTTTTTTCTCCATTCTATATCACGCATCACCCCCACGAAGAAGGCGGGGGTTGCAATTCTGATTAGGGACAATACCAAATTCCACAAAAGGGAGGTCTTGGTAGACATGCACGGCAGGTGGCTTTTGGTGGTGGGCAAATGGGAGGGCACACCTATAGCCATTGGAAATATGTATTTCCCAAATGCTGGTCAAGAATCGATCCTACTCCCCACGGTGCAGAAGTTTGATTGCTCCACCCACTTATTGTGGGGGGGACTTCAAATGTGTCATGTACCTCACACTAGATAAATCACATCAGAGGGTAGGAAGGCCCCAGCCATCTCTGTAGCTGGCAAAACAGTTCTGAACGATCTAGGGCTAATCAACACCTGGTGACACTAGCACCTACTACTGACAGCCTATTCACATTTCTCAGCCACACACCATACCTATTCTAGAACAGACTATATCATATTGGACCAAAGATTGCTACCTCTAGTCGAGGGCATTACAAAGGGTCCCTTGACTATATCAGACCATGGCCTGGTTCACCTTACTACTACACTGGCCTGGGCAATGTACTGCCGGGAAGTGGAACACCTGCAGACTGAACAACTCCCTATTGGCATACCAAGTGGTCCAACACAAAACGAGGACTGTAATAAGGAATACCTCCAATTCAACCAAACAGGAGAGAAGGGATGCAACAAAAACAGTCGTAAGAGAGGTACTTATCAAAGAGGCCAGCCGCCTCAAGAAGGTTGGAGTGGATGACAATAAAAGCGTACAATGTTTTTGATTTAGTGGCTCACTCTGAGGATTCGTGAGCCAGGCACAGCTCCACAGTATAAGGCAAAACCCTATTTGTTGTGTTAATTTATTATATTACCATATTGTATTCATTTATTAATTTACATTGTGATTTCGATTTGTTATATCAGTTGGTCCTTTTAGTTTGTTGTGTGTGAACATTTTCTTGCAGGGTTATGGCTGTTGCAAACATGTCACAACCACCAACATTTTTATCTTGAATCTGGAGAACCAATCCTACCATGAAAAAAATGGAAAAAACTATTTGACTCATACTTGATAGTGATTGGGAAGAAAAGTTCTCTGCGGCCAAAAAACAAGGGTTATTACTACATAACCTGGGCATTGAAGGCCAGAACATTTATGAGAGTTGCGGTGTATAATGGGGCAGGAGAACCAAGGGATGTATTCGAGATATCTCTGTTAATGTGTGAATTTCATTTTGGGCCTCGCATAAATGTTGTAATGGAGCAACACAAATTTGTTTCCAGTGTGCAAGGCAAGAAGGAAAGGGTAGCTATCTATGTGGTTTCTTTATAAAATCTGGCATGAACTTGCGTATTTGGTGAATTGACAGATTTCCTTATCAGGAACCAACTGGTGCATTGTGCTAATGACACCAGATTCCAGGAGAAGCTTTTAATAAAAAACCTTACACTGAAGGAGGCTGTGGATGTGGTAGAAGGCAAGGAGACCACCATGGGTTGGGTTAAAGAAATGCGGGGAGAGCCAATTAGTTTGGATTTAGGGGGGAACGCTCAACATTCTGTGAACAGAATAGCATCCCATGCGAGTGACAAGGGCATTAGTGGCATATTCCACCTAGTGATTCGAGTGATATCTATGGCAACTAGGGAACAGTACGGCAGTTGGTGTGGGTAGAGAAAGGATGCTGTGAGGTGGGCGGATCAACTGTGCCTTGTTAGTGAACTAAAAGAGATAAAAAGTCAACCAGCGTCCAGTATTTCTGTATCTTAACACCATGACTAATACCTGCTGACCAGACTGCTCAACTCAGCATGGAAAAGCCACAAGATAGCAACTCTGCTGTCCCTTGACACAGACAAAGTCTTTGACCGGGTTGACTGAGCCATGGTGAATGCGACCCTTGTCAGGGCAGATTTTAGACTTCACTTTCAAGGATGACCTATGAAGGCAGCAGCCACAAGACCCCTCACTTTGAGAAATTCCTCCAAGGCCTAATGACATTTAAACATTTGATATCCCAGGTTTACTCTACTCTCAATCTAAACACTACACAACAGTGCCCCTTGTACTGGAGAGGTTGGGAGGAGGACTTGGGCATATCATTTGACAGTAAACAATGGGATAAAATAAATACCTGTATGGCCAGATACACCAGACACTCAAGGGAGGGAGACACTTTACAATGTTTTATACAAATGGCACTATATGCCTGTGAGAGTCCATGCTATGGGCAATACACAGCTCAAAGACTGTTGGAGACGTTGCGACAAAATGGGTACAATATAGCACATTTTGTGGTCTTGCCTTATCTGGGGTCTTTTTGGGGGGAGGACTTGGAGATCATAACCACCATCGAGGGCAGGCCTATAGTAAACGATCGAGCAACAAACCTATTGGTGACTCCCCAGGAGAGCACGTATCCTGTAGACTCCCCCAAGGGTGAAAGAATTTCATATCTCCTCTTAGCAGCAGAACAGACTATATTGAGCCTCTGGGGTAATGAGCTTTCTCTGAACACTAATATTTGGCTGCAAAGCATCAAGAGGCTTCAAGCATACGAGAAAAATGGATACGCATTACAGAAAGACTCTGACAGGTTCACCGCAATTTGGGACGCTATTCTGACATATCTCTACAGTGACAATGAGGATGTGGCGCAGAGGCCAGAACAGCCGACGCTGGAGCTGGGGATCCGGGTGCGAGTCGAGGCATTGGCACAACTTCCTGTGATTGTCGGCACATCACTTAATCTTCCGTACCCATCTACAGCGCCTGGATACCCTCACCGATGATAAGCCGTTCTATAAAAATCTACAAACTATACAATAGAGACTTGATGTGTCCTAATAGGCTGCAAGCCTTAGGCATATTGTCCCAGAGCAGAGCCTTTTTGGGCAGCGATCTTTGAATTATTTTTGGTTAGACTTTCTTCCTCTTGTGGCTTTATGGGACATGAAGTGGTGTCATGGGGTGGTGCGGGAGGGGTACTGCTGGGGGAGATGTTCTATTGTAACTTGTTGCATTACACTTGTGGTTTTATCAGGTGTGTATGCCCATTTTTTGTTGTATATACAAAACCGAAATAAAAACGATTGAAGCCAAAAAGAGCTTTATGATCCCTTGATTGTCAGGCCCTGCGATCTTTATTTCTGCCCCCATTGCTACTGTAGTTGTCCCTCTATCTAACACTAGTAGCTAAAGCACAGAAGGATCTTCTAGAGAGGAAGTCATGGTTTCATCTGATTCCATATTCTTAATTCTTTTTTTTCTTTAGCTAGGTATTCGTCATGCAGATCATTGCATGGCAACGTTTAACTATTGACGTCTGCAGTGCATCTGTAAGGCTATCCTTAGTCTCTATGTTACATTATCAGCACTTGTATAGTGAACATTTGCCTATTGGTACAGACTTGTATTGCTTTCAGCCATCCTGCAATTTTCCTTATGATTTTGGGGCTACCACTAGTGGAGTCTGATTCATCTTGTGATAATCTGTTACCAGAATTGTGTTCTTTTCATAATGTTAGTTAGGTGGCTATGTCTTATTCATTGAGTTGTGAGTGTATGATTTTGCTGCTTTAGTGATAAAGTCAGTAGGATCTGATAATTAATTAAGCATCTTCTAAGTCTGTAGGCAAGTCCATTGCCCAGCCGATGGAGATGTCAGAATGTGTGTCCATGTGTGTAAATGTTTGTGTGAATATGTCTGTATGTAAGTGTGTCTGTGTGTTTGTTACTGAATCCTGATTTTCACAGTAAGGCCTTTGGATAGCACAGTAGTTAAAGCAGGAACGAAGAGACACAGGTATTTTGCAAATGTGAAAAGGAAAAAATGAGGAATCTTGCCGAACCTGCAAAAGTGAAGGAATTTGATTCCTACCACACCCTATGTTAACTTAAGTAGGGCTGGCCATCCTAAATTATATATGACTGTCAGTGCTCTTGTATTGAAGCATATATGCCCACACTGTATCAGCAATAACACAGGTAGATATTGGATTTATAGGTATATGTGCTCCATACAGTAGCGGCTGCTACCGAACAGGGGTGGTAGGGCGGGGAGCAGAGGGGGAGGAAATAAAAAAAATACACTTACCTGTGTACGGCCAGCTGGCCGGCCGCCGCCTCTCTTCCGTCCTCTTCTCCTGCAGCAGGAAGCACACAGCCTCCCAAAATCCCCTAGCCAATCATAACGCTATGTGACAGCAGCATTGTGATTGGTTTGAGAGCTGTGGTTTGGCACTGAGACAGGGGCTGTGCATGTTCTCCACCGAGGCGGTGCAATACAGCCTGGTGGAGAACATGCAAAGTGCACATGACTGTTTGGCTGACCCGAGACGGACGGCCAAACTGTCTTGCAAACTTACAAAGTGCCTACCTCTCCTCAAGTTAATACACCATCACAAACCGGACGAAGTACGTGACGCGATAGCACGACGACGAACCCTATCTGTGAAGGGTTTCGCCACGACTTAATAGTGGAAAAACATATATAGAGAGTATCCAGCCAACTCTATTTTTAAGATTGAACAAACCTTGGGAATACATGAGAACATGAATCACTGATGTTGAATATTGAATTTTGTATTGAGCAAAATTAATATTACCGCCCTATACTCAAGAGCAAAAAAGAAATAATTTGAGCCTCGAGGCAAGATATACCTGAAGAAGACGGAGGTATTCACCCTGTGTTATGTTCCAACAATAGGATACTTTCCATCGCCCTTATATAAGAACAATGAGGCATTTGTAGATGTCCCAGAGAGTCATTAAATACAGTCTTGAAAAAGATGGTGATATAAGTCTACCCATTGAAACGCGTGGACGCTTCTAGTTTGTAACGCAATCTGTGAAGAGTCTGGAACTATAGATCACGTATCTAAATTTAATATTGTGTTCCAGGTTAACTACTGTAGAATCACAGATGTGTATGTTTTTTATGACAAATTGTGCCGTCTTTAACTTGTACTCTCTGTTCAGTGTCAGTGTTGTTTTTTCCATGTACTGTGTTGTGATTTATGAAAATTCTTTTTAAACATCTGTGAAAGCAATGGCTTTCCATGATTTTTAGAACTATAAAATTAACTTTGTATTTTGATATTTTTTTTTATAAAAAAGACTCATATCTAACCACTGTTTGCTTTGATAATCTTACGTTGAGAATTACTTTTCCCTTGTATGCTTTGGGGGGAGTGGAGTTTGAGTGCATAGGATTGTGGTGTATTGGCAAATGTGGGCGTAGACTTTGAATGCAGGCCATTTAGATTTGTCCAAAGGAAAACCTTTTTTTGTGATACAATTATATTAAACCCTATTCCTTTGGTGCCAAGGGGTTCCTCTCAATTTTTATACATACCTACCTCTCCTCACCCAGCAATAAACAGCCCAGCCCAGTCCCGCCCCCAACCAACTGAGCCAGTACAGTAAAATAAAATGATAATAATGTTGTGTTGTTATCATTTTATTTTTTCATTTTGAACTGCTCAGTGAGCAGTGGGGCGACACTCCTCCGCCTTAGCGGAGGAGCCGCCACTGGCTCCATAACCTCTCTTCAACACTATAATGATCAACAATTTCAGAATCTGAACTGGGAACCTGCTTTTTTAACACCCTTAAATGACTTTAAAAATCAATATCAATAGAGAAGGCAGACAATAAATGGTTTAATAACCAGTTGACATAAAAAATTGTGATGAAAATTGGAGAGTGGGTGGACAGAAACCCAAGCAGCAACGGTGCATTTTGTGAAGCCAAAATGAAGGAATGTCATATAACAGTTCACAAGGCTATAAAATCCAACTCTATGACCAAAATCAAGCAAATCAAACCAGGAAATGACTTAAAATAACCTGGGAGTAAACAAGCAGGAGGTGTTAGTAATGCTTGATGCATTTCTGATCAACAGTTTGAAAACCTAATACCCTTATTCAAGAATAGCATTGTGATGAGGACAACAATTAGGAGGAGTGAGAAGTATGTGTAAGGTTTTACCCTCAACTTCCCTTTTTCATATACAACAATACTTGTGAAGGGTTACCTTTTTTGTTTGATCCTATTACTATCCACAAGACAGAATATTGCGTTGCCACTATCTCACTCGGTTGTAGGATTGTTCACCCAGGTACATTGGTGAAATCCACTGCGCCCTTGTGGGAAATATTTTAGGGTCCTCACCCACAGGTACCACGTATGGCTTGTAGCATAATCGGACCCTTGTCATACTTACTTAGAGCGGGGGGACGGGTTCAACACATTTTTAAGTGGAGTTCTTTGGCTACGTAGGCTTAGGGATTGTGAGAAGAAATTTAAATTGCCTGCCGGATCCTACTACTTTTTTAATGGTTGGTTCATTGGCAATGTTAAAAACGGTGCAATATCATAGGGGAGTAGTGACCCTATACATCTGAGGTCGACAAGTTCCAGCCGTTAGATTCGCCTGTGTTGTTGGCTTTCTTCAGGAACTTATTTTTGCGTTAATCCCCATAAAGTGTGACTGGCGTTTATCCCTGCGTATATCCGTCTTTTTTATATAGTTTTTAAGAAAGGCATGCACGCAAATCATACAGGCCAGTATCTTGGACTTTTTCCTTTCTGCATTGGCCTGAGCTGAGGGAGAGAGCATCAATAGCTTAAAACAGTAATGAAATATCTATTTTTTATGCATTGTACGTATTTTTTCCCAAGCAGTTGTGCGTCTTGTCATGTACACTTGTGTTAAAAACCTCTTATAGTCTATATTACAGGTTAAAATAAGTATCAGGCATTTATAATAAAATCAAGTGATATTGCACACCATGCATGTGATTTCAAAAGTGTACATAATCTACACCTACTTGGCCTATTTAGTCAATAAGGCTTCATAGGGTTAATCTGGGGGGGCACTAGTTATAGTCACATGCTGTTGGAACACAATGAGAAAATAGACTCAAACTTAGCATGTATATTAGGCGCTCTGAAAAAGGATTTTTTAACATGAGGTGCATCAGGGTCTCTCCTGCTTTTGTATTACTCACTTCATCAAAGGACATCGCCCGCATCTTTACCTATTCGGCTCCCCCCACCCTGTATCAAGGTGGGGAAGCCGACTATTTTCGGTTTTATCCTCTTTCTCGTCATGTGACCATCACATGATTGGGAGGTCTGTGAAAGACCTACAAATTTCTTGGAAATTGTAGTTCTAGGTTTTTTTCTTTTTCCTCGGTGGGATGTAAATCTGTGTCTTATTGGTCTTTGTCATGGCGATTAATGGCCAATATTTTAGGCTCAGATTCATAATAGTGAATACATCGTAAATTATAGGTTTTTGTTTCTTGAACAGAAAATGACTTCTATTTCTTTGTCATGTGACAGTCACGTGATCTGCTTATGAACTACAGAACTACTCAATTTGTTGGAATTGTAGTTTTTTCTCGGCTGTGGTGTAAATCCATCCTATTGAGTACTGTGTCCATGTTGGTACCTGGGTAATGTAGTTCTACACTTAAAAACCACCTGTGGTGTTGTCATGCATGATCTATTGTATATCTTATAAGATGTTACACCATAGTATTTCATCATTCAGTCCTTTATGTTGTGTAAATAATTTATAAATCCAGCCCTGTTCTTCTTCAAAAAGAACTCTCTCTATGTCTCTTGATCCTGCTTGGACTTGTTCTAGAACTATCCACCTGAGTTGTTGTGTTGTATGACCTTTTGTAAGGTAATGTTCTGCCATTTTTGTTGTTGCCCGCCTTCAAAGTATGTTGCTTTGATGTTCTCCTATTCTGACGCTCACTTTTCTTGTCATCATGCCTATATAATGCAAATCACAGGGGCATGTTATCATATAGATGACTTGTTTAGAGTTACAGTTAGTGTGTTTAAGTAATTCCCACTTTGTACATAGTCCCAGATCTATTTCCTTAGTAGATGTCATCAGGTGCCAGACGCTGCATTGTCCACAGGGGTAATGACCTTTTATTTCAGAGAGCCCAAAATTGTTTAGTGTTTTTTTGTTCTCAACAATGGTCTCGGTCTTGTGTGCACTATTGTGTCTTTTATACTTTTTGCTCTTTTGTGTGAAAATGGAGGGTAGTCCCATTGTCTAGATCCTATGTTCAGGATTCGCCAGTTGCGTCTTACAATTTTCTTGACATAGTCTGAGGCGATGTTATATATAGTCACACATACTAAGGGAGAGTCTACCTTTGCTCTTATAAGAGTCTCTAGCATGGCTTCACGATTTTTGTGTCTAGCTCTCTTCTTAGTTTTTTTAATTATTCTCTCTGGGTAATTGCTCTTTCTAAGTTTTTTAGCCAGATCTGCTGCCTGTTTTTTTTAAATTCTGTAGTTGACTGAAGTTCCTATGTAGCCGTAGGAGCTGACCATACAGCAGGTTTTCTCGTAGTGATCTGGGGTGAAAGCTGTCAAATCTCAATAGGGTATTTTTGGCTGTCGCTTTCTGATATGTCTCAAAAAAAAGGAGAGCGGCCCCCCTACTCCAAGAGACAGGGTACCTTATACAGTTAGTGTATCATTTGAAAAATTCTCTTGGAGAAATCGACTCATTCAAACCTCTCACCCTATGCTATTCTTGCATTCACACATTTCATGATTTCAATCTAAGAGGGGACCCAAAAGGCAATTATAAAAATCTGTTTCTTAACCCCTACTCTGCGCACGATGGCTGGGAGCCGTCGTGCACCACAGTGCTCGTGTGCGGAGGACGGCTCCCGGCCGTCCTGGCACATGGCACCGGAAATCCAGGCACCAGAGGGATTTCTTTTTCTCCCCTAAAGCCTCGGGAGCTGGGGAAGAGCTTCCCCAGCTCCCGAGCCCCCCCCCACTGGTTTCTGTGAAATGACGATCAGTGCGCACGTCGCGCTGATGTCATTTCATAGAAACCAAAACTGAAATGAGCCTTTAGGCTCATTTCAGTTTCACTTTCTATGTGCTCAGGGGGCTATCTCAGCCCCCTGAGCATGTAGAAAGATGGGAGAGGTATCATTGGAAAGGGGAGAATCTCCCCTTTCCAATGGTACCACTCCCCAGTGGATCCCTACTTGGGGATCGCCCCAGGAGAGCGATCCCCAAGCATGGATCCACCCACTAGACACCAGGGAGGGGGGAGCGGCCCCTTGGGCAAGGGCCTTTGCTCCCCCCAAACAAATTGGCTAAGTTCAGTCTTTCTGCCCCCCCTGGTGGCAGATGAGGGCAGTAGCCCCCAATCTGCCCACCCGGGGTGGGCAGAAAGCCCACTAGACGCCAGGGATTTTTTTGGCAATTTTAATTAGGGTGGGGGCTGCCCAAAACGGGCATGCCAATGCCCCCACCCCTGCCAAAATTACAGCCTTTCTGCCCCCCCGGGGGGGCAAAAAGCCCACTAGACGCCAGGGATTTTTTTTGGGCAATTTGAATTAGGGTGGGGGCTGCCCAAAACAGGCATGTCAATGCCCCCACCCCGCGCAACAATTACAGTCTTTCTGCCCCCCCGTGGGGGCAGAAAGCCCACTAGCAACAAGGGATTTTTTTTGGCAAGTACAATTAGGAGTGGGGGCTGCCCAAAATGGGCATGCCAATGCCCCCACCCCCGCAAAAATTACAGCCTTTCTGTCTCCCCTGAGGGGCAGATGGGGGCAGTAGCCCCCAATCTGCCCCCCGGGGGGGCAAAAAGCCCACTAGACGCCTGGGATTTTTTTGCCAATTTGAATTAGGGGTGGGGGCTGCCCAAAATGGGCATGCCAATGCCCCCACCCCTGCAAAATTTCCAGTCTTTCTGCCCCCCCGGGGGGCAGAAAGCCCACTAGAAACCAGGGATTTGTTTTTGTATTCATGTAGGGGTGGGGGCTGCCCAAAATGGGCATGACAATACCCCCACCCCCCCAGAGAAACTCCTGTCTTTCTGCCCCCCCGGGGGGGCAGAAAGCCCACTAGGCGCCAGCGATTACGCTGGCTTTCTTTATGCATGGGGTGGGGGCTGCACACCAATGCCCCCACCCCCCAAAAAAATAGCCACAGTCTTTCTGCCCCCCTTGGGGGCATATCAGTGCAACCCCCTCCCCCCCCCGATTCCCCCCCAGGGCGTCAGAAAGCCCACTAGGCACAGACTTGTTTTTAGCAATGTGCCTACCTGTGGATTTTGGGCCCTAGCGCAGCCGGCACATAGGGAAACCTAGCAAACCTGTTCATTTTTGAAAACTAGACACCAAGGAGAATCCAGGATGGGGCGACTTGTGTACCTCTCACTAGGTTCTGTTACCCAGAATCCCTTGCAAACCTCAAACTTAGTTAAAAAAAACACATTTTCCTCACATTTCTGTGATGGAAAGTTCTGGGATCTGCGTGGATCCACAGAATTCCACCCACCCCGCATTCCCCAAAGTCTTTCGAGAAAATTGGTACCTCACTTGTGTGGGTAGGCCTTGTGCCCGCGACAGGAAATGGCCCAAAACGCAACGTGGACACACCACATTTTCTCAGTGAAAACTGACCCTTTTTTAGCAAAGTGCCTAGCTGTAGATTTTGAACCCTAGCTCTGCCGGCACCTAGGGAAACCTAGCAAACCTATACATTTTTTAAAACTATACACCCAGGGGAATCCAGGATGGGGTGACTTGTCTGGCTCTCACCAGGTTCTGTTACCCAGAATCCCTTGCAAACCTCAAAATTTGTAAAACAAAACACATTTTCCTCACATTTCTGTTGAAAGTATTATTTTAAATACATTACTGATTTAATTTTCAATTATTTAATTTAATAAATAGGAAAATCATCACATAGCGAAGAACAGATGCCATTTCTAGGGACCTTTCTATCCTGTCATCATTACGGGATTTGGAGAACTTGTGCTTTACCTCCTCCTTAGAATGAACACCAATGCTTCCTGGTGAAATAAAAAGGTTAATCACATTAAGATCTTGGAAGGCCTGCTTAACATAAGCAAGCCATGGAATTGAAGCCATATTATCTAAACAAAGGCAAGTGTACTGAACTTTCACAATTGTGTCCCAATGCAGACGTTTAAGGAGGTCTAATAAGGGGACCTCAATTCCTGCCAGAACCCCCTCCAAAGCTTCCCCCTATCAACGAAGTCAAAGGCACCGAAAAGGTCAATAAAGGCTAGATGTAGGCACCCCTCCTGGCTTTGACATATTTCCCTGTTATCAAGGATAGGTTAAGAGCTTGTTCGACTGTGCCAAGCCCTGGCCGAAATCCATATTGCACTTCTGAAAAAAAGGAATTAGTTTCAGCCCAGTTTTCCAACTTGCCTGAAATTACCCACACTAATATTTTGAGATGAATCCAATAACGAGTTTGGGCTGTAACATACTGGGGCTTTCCTATCTCCTTTTTTAAAAATTGGCACAATGATGGGCTCCCTCCAACATTTACCTGGGCCTCCCCTTATTCTGGCTCGAACTACATTTGTTATTAAGGGTCCCAGAGACTGTTTCCCAGACCCAAAGAGTGTAAGTTGGTACCAGGTTTGTGGATCTGGCCCTAGTGTTGGCTCGAAGGCGGATAGCGATGCGGTGGTATGATGGGATAGGTCCGACAGTTGCTGTGTTGGAGAAGGATGTTGATGTATGGGCCAGGGAGGAGGAGCAAACACTGATTAGAGAGGACGCACGGCGGATACAGAGGCGCTCATTGGCGGGCATTTGGACAGAGGGGCTTGAGACCTGGGGTGGCAGGGGAGTAGGCCATGGGGGGGAGCCGGGGGATGTCCCCGTGGGATGAGGGTACAGTAGGGTCCCCTCACACCAGCATAAGTTACCAGTAGACACCCTTGGACTGTAAAGGTATAGACACAGACTCTCACTGAGACAATACTTGAGGCCCCTATGAGACGTGAATCACAGCCCTGAGAGGGGGTGGCTGCTCCACTCCTGCCCCCCCTTGATGATGTGTTGGCTCAGTTGATAGCTCTGAACGGCTGTCGGGTCATTTCAGCAGGTGGGTTGCCTTGGGGGCCCTCTCGCCCCTATCTCCGGCATGCTGAAATGTGTAACCTGGGACCACAGGAGCCATTAGAGCTGTGATGGATCCCTGTGTCCTTTCCTGACGTTGCGGCCCTCAAGACAGTATTCTCTTTTCTTTGTTTTTTTCCTTTCTCTTTTCCTTTTGTTTTATTCTAAGTTCCTTCCAGTTCTCATTCTTGGTTTTTATTAAGCGATGTGACAGTGATAAGCTTGGCTCTACAACTCCTATTAGCTACCAGATATACAGAGCAATGCATTTTTACACACAAGAGAATAAATACAAATAACAGATAACTGACTGCCTGTCCAGTGCCATGTGTTACACAAGTTCACACTGAGCTTGAGGAGTACGGGAAGCACAGGAAGCACAATAACAAAAAATGTAACTTGATCAACATTTACATCATAATATGATTCAAGTCAATTCAAGCACAATACTATGATGCCCTGTATTGTATGTTACCCTCAGGGCTGGCACGATGGTGAACACAATTCTAATTGACTGCATCAGTGTACATTGTACAATATATCGCTCTTATATTCATTATTGTACCATTCTTATCAAATGCCAATCAAAATATATATTTAAAAAAAAAAAAAAGGGTGCCCAGAGGTGGGATTAGGCCTAAATAAATCAATAGGAACCCTATCGGAGCCTGGCGCCTTCCCGGGCGGACATCTCAAAATAGCCTTAGTGACATATGCAATCTCAATAGTATCGTTAAACTGAGGCTCCTCAAGTGAGGGAGAAAATAAAGGTTCTAGTATTGGATGTTGTTCAAGCACTAAATTATCTGGGTCAAAGCTTTTTGAGAAATGGAGGGCCCAGTCTTTAGCTAGAATGTGAAATTCGGTGTCCGCATTTAAGCATTCGGAAAAAAAGGGACTATTTACAATTTCCCAAAATGCTCTACTATCTCTAAGTTGTGCATCCACTTCTAGGTCTTCCCAAGCTTTGATTCTAATTTCTTCCCTTCTTTTTCTAGGGCGCTTTTATATTCGTTTCTAAACTTAGACCAAAAGTCCAACTTTTCCTTTGTGAATGAGGCCCTGTGCATTTAGTACCATATGTTTACCGTTCCACACCAACATGTGTTTGCCATAAAATTTGTCATCCCTTTGGACCTTGACAAACTCCGTTCGGAAAGACGAAGAAATGTTTTTGAGTTTAGTCTTAGAAATTCAGGTGCCCAGTAAATATTTGCAGGTTATTTAGCGTTAGAAAATTGCAACGCAGCTGGCTGCAGTGTTTGGGAATCACTTTTCAATTCTTGTACTTGCAATGTTAAAGCTCTGGAGAGAACACACGCTACCACAGTGGACTGAAGCATTTGGTTTTGAAATCTAGCTTCGCAGGTCAGTGAGGTTTTTCATTTATTTGTTTTTTACCTTCCACCCTAGACATAGTATGACGCTTATTATGTCTATAACTGGGGATGAGAGGAGAAGAAAAGCTCTTTCTTGTCTGCTACTGATATTTTTAAATTTAAAGCAGGCATCACCTGCTTCTAATATACAAGGAATTTAAGAAGTGTACTGGCAGAAGTCTCTCTTCTCTTCCTGACTCATGCAATATTCAAATTCAAGACTTCTTCATAATTTATTTATGTATATACTTATAGCAAGAAGAGAATGTATTTTGTCAGCTGTCCTGCTGTTGACCTTATAGACATAACAGAAAGACTCCATAATATTTTTGTATACAAAAAACAAGCCTTCATTTTTAGAGCCTTACAAAAACACTGAGCAAGACAAGAGCACTCAAGCAAAATACCACACCCTTACAATATACAACATGACACTAATGGCACCTTGTAGCAAATTAACATTATATGGTAAATTCTCGTAATTTGGCCCAATATCATGATGTCTTCTGAAAAGATAATAGTGTCGTTTATAACCCATTCTTGCAGATGGTTATACAAATCCGGACTTTTGAATAACAAGGCTCCTTTTCACGTCCCAGCCTTAATAAAAAAAGATACTCAAATAGGCAACATCTAAGTGAAAGACAAATGGTGTGCTAAGCTGTACTCTTAGGGGCATATTCTCAAGAACGTGTGATAACCACTGCAAGTGTAGCTTAACGCAACCCTTCACATCGCAGTCCATCGCAGGAAAACAACTCTGTGTCAACGTGGTATTCACAACACGGCGGTACCATGTGATAGTCACACAACAACGCGTCAAATGAATGTGTTAAAAACAACGCAACGCCACAAAAACGCGAAACCCCAACGTGAAAATAGTAGCGATGACGCCAATCGCGATACAAAAATCTACGAAAACCAGCCACAGGCCTGCAATTCCCATGCGTCATGCGGGAAAATGCACTATAAAAGTAGAAAAAAAACATACCAACAAAAGCCAAACAACAGCGAAGCACAATGGAGGCATCCGGAGCAAGTACAGAGGACAACCAGAACCCCACAAGCCCCCCCGGAGGAACAGCCAGGGACCTCGGGGTCAGGGAAGGGCAAGGACAAGAAGAGTAGGGAGAAGCGGTTCAGTCCGCAGGAAAACAGGATCCTGATAACGGAGGTGATAGAACACCATCAACCACTGTTCGTCACCTCCACTGTGTCACTGGCAACTAAAAATGGAATATGGCAGACCATCGTGGACAAGGTGAAAGCAGTCGGAGGGCTGAAGAGGACAATGGACGAGGTCAAGAGGTGCTGGAATGATATGAAGCGCAAAACCAAGCTGAAACTCGCAAACAACCGGAAGGCAGCAATGCAGACTGGAGGTGGGAGTCCAGCGCCACAGTAGGAGCTGGACGAGATGGAGGAAATGGTGTTCATAGTCATCAGTGGGGAGACGGTGGCAGGAGTTGGGGGACCGGACACTGCTCAACATGACCGGACACAACAGCAACAGGGTGAGTAACCACCAGGGACTGGGGGGACTGGGGGATATGGGCACAATGGCACACATGCACAATGAAGCATAGCACATCTGCGGACAAACCATGCCCCAGACCCACAACTCCCACCAAGAGACCAATGCACACAGGTACGCAACATCTCAGGACTGCATAAGCACAGAACCCAGAGGCACACCACATGAAAGGGATAAGGGCAGCTAAATCAGAGCTGCAGGGGCAACTCCCCCAAAATGCGGCACACACACACACATTACATGCAGAGCACATCAACATTGGCAACGAGGTGGTACAAACCGCAACATGTCCACAACAGAACAGAGGACACAACTGGTGCCGCATGTGCCTAGAAACTGGCCAATCACATTTGGCACTGCAGGGAAATGTGAGTTGACAATGTACAAGTACAAACACACATCCGTGATGTAGTCGGAATGTCCACTGTCCCGCATCAAAAAGGCAGCTCCCCCCAAACAGTCACTGTTAGAAATGGGGGTCTCTAGTTGGCAATGGCTGGCCACTGTCCAAGTAGGGACCCTTCTTCCTAAGTCAGAGTAAGAGGGCTACCCTCCTTGATACCCCTGCTCAACCCTGTGGTAACGTAGCACGAGCAGGTAGGCTTATCTCAGAGGCAGTGTGTGAAGCATTTATGACCATACACAGTAATACAGTGAGGAACACTACAAAGGGACACCACACAAGTTGTTATAAAAAATAAGTATCTTTATATATTGGTAGATTTATCACAAGACCAATAACTGTAAAAGCCACAATACTGTCAAAAATAGGATTGCTGTTGAAGGGCTGTTACAAATAGTTCAAAGGTTGTCAGAATAAGGTTCAAATTCCACGCAGGGGTCTCTGCGACCCTTTCTCATTCAGAGGTTGCAACAATAAGGTTCAAATTCAAAGCAGGGGTCTCTGCGACCCTGTCTCGTTCAGAGGTTGCAAAAATAAGGTTCAAATTCAAAGCAGGGGTCTCTGCGACCCTGTCTCGTTCAGAGGTTGCAAAAATAAGGTTCAAATCCAAAGCAGTGGTCTCTGCGACCCTTTCTCGCACAAAGTACCTGAATTCAGTAGCAAAACCAACAAAATGTCGCAAAGAAGTGGTAGCGATGATTTTCCTCACGCGAGGCCGGCGATGCGTTAAATCCTTGCCGCAAGGGAGGATGATGCGCCGATCTGCTGATGCGTGCGGAGATGATGCAACCAACTTCTGCACGCTAGGCCGCCGATGCGATGATTTTCTTGCCGCGAGGGAGAAGTCGATGCGACGAGCCTGTTGCGTTGTGCTATTGTGTTGCGATGCGAAGAAATGGCGCTCCGCGAGGGAGCGACGAAATCCAGTGCGATGCGATGAAAATGGCGGAATGCTCGGCGTCCGCAATGCGATGTCTTGAAGCGATGATTTCTTTAGGGGTTGCGAGCGCTCGGCGACAGCAGCGCGATGATTTTTCCAGCGCGTCTCGGCTGCAGCGGCTCGCAAAGAGGCGTTAGCGATGGTTTCGTGTTGCGAGCACTCAGCGGCAGCAGCGCGATGATTTTTCCAGCGCTCTCGGCTGCAGCGGCTCGCAAAGGTGCGTTAGCGTCGATTTCCAGCACTCTTTTCTCTGAAGCAAACTAGAGGCCCTGGAACTCACAGGAGCCTCATCAGCAGATAGCAATCCTCGCAGGGAGGAAGCAGGAGGTTGGTGGTGGAGTCTGATGTGCCTGAGACTCCAGCAGGAGGCTAGCTCTTTTCCTAGCCCTTGGGTAATTGCTGTAACAAAAATAAAAGTTCTCTCAAAAGTTCCTTTTCCTCTTCTTCAAGGTCCAGTGGTCACTGCTGCAGGCCAGTGCAAGAAACAACACACAAGCACAGGGACAGTCACTTCCTGCAGATTCCTCCAGTGGCACGGACAGAGTTTCCTCTCCAGATCCAAAAGCAATACAAAATGTAGGGGTTTGAGCACAGATATTTATACCCCAAAAGCCTTTGTTCTTAGAAGCTACCAGTCACTGAACCTAGCCAGAACCAGTTCTTCTCAGGCCTGGAGCACTTTGTTTACCAGGCTGCATCCTTCCTTTCAGAAAGAGGGGGTCTGCTAGCAGACACACAGTGGGAGGTGGAGCCAGCATTCACCTTGCCAGGCACAGCCCTATTCAGGTCAAGGAGTCACCCCTCCCCACACTCTAAATGCAGATCTCTCTATTCAACCCAGGTCTGACTCAGCCTGCCCTGCCCCTCTAAAACCAGACAGCCAATACACATAACAGCAGAGCACACTGGAAGGCTTAGGCAAGAAAATACCTACTTTCTAAAAGTGGTATTTTCAAACACAGAATATAAAAATAAACTTCACTAAAAGATGTATTTTAATATTCTGAGCTCAGGCATACTAAATTCGTTTTTCTACCATGTTCCTGGGGTCAGTTAGGACTATAGAATGTAATAGCCAAACTGCCCATTCTAGCCTATGAGGAACAGGTAGCCTTACAGTAGTGAAAAACGAAATGGGGCATAATTCACTACCAGGACATGCTACACACACCAAGGCATGTCCTACCTTACACATACAATGCACCCTACCATAGGGGTGACTTACAAGATGCCAAGGGAAGGTTCAGGGGCTGGGAAGTGGGTGCACTTCACAGCCAAGATGGCAGTTCTGGACTGCACACAGACACTGCAGTGGCAGGTCTGAGACACACTTTACAAGCTGCTTCTGTGGGTGGCACACATCAGTGCTGCAGGCCCACCAGCAGCATTTGGTTTACCAGCCCTGGGCACACATAGGCCACACTACTAGGGACTAACAGGTAAACCAAATAAGCCAATCAGGGATATACCAATTCACATAGACATATTTACAAAGGGAGAGCATATGC